>CAHIKZ030005573.1:1232500-1237500 GCA_903632075.3 Acanthosepion pharaonis | reverse complement strand
CTCCCATAATAACACCAATACACGCAATCTACATAAAACCAAAATTTTTAAAAATTAATCGTTTATCAGTGTACAATGGCCGAAACGTTGTGATAAATATGGCGACAAAGATGAGGACAATAGGCCGAACAATGTAAATAGTGTACATAATACCACATCTCAGAAATATAGACAGATACTGAAAGGCCGAAAAGTTGTAATAAATATGGCAACAAAGATGAGAACAATAGTCCGAATAATGTAAATAGTGTACATAATACCTCATCTCAGAAATATAGACAGATAATGAAAGGCCGAAACGTTGTGATAAATATGGCGACAAAGATGAGGACAATAGTTCGAATAATGTAAATTTTCTTGGGAACATTAGTAATTTATTTTACAAAAATGTATTTCTGGTAATTATTTTATTTTACCCAAATGTATTGCCAGTAATTATTTTTATTATGAAAATATATTCCTTATATTTATACTATAACAATGTATTTTTATACTTTTATTATTTTTTGACTCCAATTTGGGGGTTGACTATTTGCTCATAGCTGGTGTCGGGGTAGAGCTGCGGACAACCACAAGTAAGAGGTGGTTTCACGTTTCTCAAAACCTCCCGATCAGAGGCCTTGCTGCCGGATGTAGTTTATCGTCATACCCAAGACATAGAAAGATTCAAACTAAAACGTGCAGAAAAATAATGAAAGAGAACGACTTGAAATTTAGTAAATATATATATGGCAATTTTAGCACATGGGAAAGCGTCTGCGGATTAATTTTATCCTGTTTAAAGCGTGAAAACCTGGATTGTAATCGGCGGCATGTCTGACTGGAGACCGCTTCACTATCCACAAATTAATACCGACAAATACGAAATCGAAATTTCATTACTGATATGCGTGAAGTCCCAGATATTTGCTTACTCAGAGAATGCGTGTCATATGTTTCATTCGACTGTCGAAAGAAATCGTTTGATATTCCCTGGTGAATAAGGAATTTGTTTTCTTTGTTAATGCCGGATTTAAAGCGCCATTGTTTGTGTCTAGCAATGTCCACTCAGCTTATAAGCGGAAGTCGGTATTGCCGTAAGTCGGAAAATTTTAATTGCTCTGCGTGTGAAAGAAAAGGATCGACACTTCTCTTCGTAGTCTTCGTAGAAAGAATCCATTCGACAGTACACATGCCCTTTACACACAGTGAGTTAGAATTTAAATTCAGTTTGATAACAGGACTTGAGATCGGTTTATGGATGCTCAAAAGGTCCTAAAATTACAACTGTTTGATTGAAAGAAAATGACGTAGCATTTTTTTTTGCAATAGATGGCGTTTGAATACATCATACATTTTCACATGAAACAGAAATGTATGACCCATATGATGATGATGATGATAGCCACGAATTCATTTCGATAACTCCCGTCCTGGGTATGACGACAAACTAAATCTGCGCCGTCCTGGGTATGACGATAAACTAAATCTGCATCGTCCTGGGTATGACGACAAACTACATCTGCGCTGTCCTGGGTATGACGACAAACTACATCTGCGCTGTCCAGAGTATGACGACAAACTACATCTGCGCCGTCCAGAGTATGACGGCAAACTAAATCTGCGCCGTCCTGGGTATGACGACAAACTAAATCTGCGCCGTCCTGGGTATGACGATAAACTACGCCCAACAGGAAGGTTCTGATCAGGAGTTTTTGAGGAGCGTGGACGAACCATTTAATTGCCGGTGTTCCCAGGTCCACCCTGACCCGGTGTAGTAACACCTGTTAAACGTCCCAGCTATGGATAAATATTTAACCACCAAACTGCGGTCAAAACACTATGAAAGTGTGAAAAGTCGGGGTATTGTGGTTTACATGTATTTCTGCACCCATTTGAAACTCCATTTTGAACATGTTGGCTTCTTTTAATAGGGAATAAAGACCCTTATTACTTTAACGTTCTTTAATATTATTATTACCATTATTATTTCTTTATTTATATATCTTAATCTTTTTTCCTTTATTTCTTCTGCAGTAAAGATCATTTTCCGCTAACATTAAATGGAAATATTATATTGAATGAATTGCTAGGTCTGATGCTAGGAAATTTGGTTCCCTTTGTCACGCTAGACAAGTTTTCTCTCCAGAATCTATATTACATACTTATAAGTCTACCATTCGCACTTGCTTTGAAAATTGCTACCACATCTATTCCGGCGCTCCTGCTAAATATTTAGACATTCTTGAAAAAGGCCAAAGAAGAATGTGCAGTGTTATTGGTCCTGACCTGTCATCTCGGCTTCAGTCACTTTCTCGCCGCTCTAATGTAGTTTCCCTTTGCCATTTCTATAACTTCTTTCATGGTAATTGATATAATGAACTTACTTTTGGTGTCTATACTTTAAAAGTTTAAGCGCAGTACTAGATTGGCTGTAAGGTCTCATCATTTTACAGTTGAAATAGCTAGATATAAACCTAAGTTGTATGCTAACAATTTCTTAATCTGATAAGTATGTTCATTGTAATTGTTCTGGTGAGCTATCCTCTTTGGTACCTTGATTTTACAAATTCAAGCGCAGTACTAGATTGGCTGCAAGGTCTCATCATTTTACAGTTGAAATGGTTAGATATAACCTTAAGTTATATGATAAGCGTTTCTTGCACTTCTCGCTTGTGGAACTACCCTGCGTTTTCTTGCTTCCCATTTCGATCTTCAAAAATTTAAATGCAATATCAATCGTTATTTACTGTCTTCTTATTTTGTGTACATTTGTCGTTCTCTCTCATAATAGTATATTTTCTCATATTATCTAACACTAAGTAACCTCTTACGCCTTTGGGATTTTATTGCCTTGCTTGGGGTGAAATGATAATAAAAAACAAGGAAAAGGAGAAATAATGGAAGAAGAAGTATAAATTATTTTGAAAGTTTTTTATTAAATATTTGAAGATTAGACCGTTTCTATATCGCTTATATGAAGCTCGCAGGTTTGTAGATTTTCCAAGAATGGATGTGCGTTTCTTTGGCTACGGCTATAGGAATGGTTTCACTGATGGAAAAAAGAATACAGGTTCGATTCTTGTCGGAGGTACATTTTTCTTGAGTAGGTTTTCTTGATCTATCACAATTATTAGTAATTTTATTGTTTACGAAAAGAAAACAGGGATTGAAATTTAAATATATATAAACATTAGAAATTACGTTTCGATTAATAAAAAGTATGTGCATTTAGGTATGTATGTATGTAGGTCAGGTTAGTCATAGACCTGCGACTGATAGTAATTTTCCAAGCGTAGCTTAGATGTGGAACAAGGCCGAAATTAGGGGGCACTCAGTGAGGATCGAACTCACTACTCAGTCGTAATTGTTCTAGCGAGCCAAGCTTGCTAACCATTACACCGCTTCGAGGTGCCCAAAAAGATTTTCCAAGCGTAGCTTAGATATGGCACAAGGCCCAAAGTATGGGGCACCCAGTGAGGATCGAACTCACTTTTCAGTAGTAACTGATCTTGTATGACAAGCTTGCTAACCATTACACCACCCCGCGGAAGCGCCAGACCTGCTACTGATAACATCTAACCCAGTACACCCTATTACATAGAGTGGCGTTCGGTAGCTAAACTGGTTTCCCAGCTAGCTTTTCTGCTGGAGAGGAGTGTGACCAATCATCCTGTAGGACGAAAAACAAGAACTATCAAATGAACCTTCTTATAGGGACCATCATGTATATACATATATATATTGTGGATTTACACCACTAAGTGTGAGGAACATCTAGCGATTTTTAGGACAACTTTAAGAGTAAAGGTCACCTGGTCCTTTTTGGACATCCGGCTCAGAGACATAACCTAGTATATAAAACCTGAATTTCACTTCGTCGTTTCAAACTTTGCTGTGTCACTGGTGGTATAACCATTTGTGCTGAAAAGTTCGATGAGTGCTATCCCGTTAATAAAAAAAAAAAAAAAAAACAAACTTCAAGCACATGAAACCCCTGGACTTCAACGACACGGGGATCATCCCAGAAATGTTCGTTTTGGGAATTATGATTGCTAGGAGTAGTCCTACTCGGTCACGAATCGATTTCGCAACAAAATACTTTATGCAACTAAACTTTCTAAAATCAATATTTGCTAAGTTATGCAATAAGTACAGTGTTCTAAAAAAAATTAATAAATAATTGCAGTAACATAAATATTTAAAATTTCAATCTTTCAATTTTTTCCATGGCTAAATTTTCATAATACAATCTAACAAGTGCTTACTGATTTTAGTGGGGTCCATGAAAAATAAAAAAAAAGATTAAATTTTCTGCCTAACAATTACAGCTAAAATTAAAAACCAAGATTGTATACCAGCGAGGAGAAACATTTCTGTATTTCTTCCCCTATTCTTTTCATGTTGAAAATAAATGGATTTTAAAAGAATGTTGAAGTTTGGTTTGGTTTATTTTGTTTTATGGCATATCAACCTCAATGGATTATTTAATGAGGACAACATTTTTTATTGCTGGTAATATTTTGTTTTGTCAAAAATCTGTTTCTGGTCATATTTTTCCTTCAAAATTATTTTGTTGGTAATAATTTGTTTCAAAAAAGTGTTGCTGGTAATAGTTAATTATTTGCCCATAGCTGGACCCCCCCTAACAGGTGCCCCCCCCGGGTCAGAGTGGACCTGGGAACACCAGTAATTAGGAGGTTGCTCCACGCTTCTCAAAACCTCCTGATCAGAAGCCTTGCTGCTGGACGTAGTTTATCGTCTTACCCAGGACGCAGATGTGGTTTAACGTCTTACCCAGGACGAGAATGTTGAAGTTGAAATAAATATCAGACAGTATTGTCCATCAAATTCCATCCAGAACTAAATTCCTTGCATTAAATCCCTTAAAGAATTAAATTCCTTGGATTAAATTATATTAAATTCCTTACAGAACTAAATTCCTTTCATTAAATGACATTAAATTCCTTACAGAATTAAACGCAGACATAGGAGCATCTTCGTTTTACAGACCAGAGATA
>CAHIKZ030005573.1:1222500-1230000 GCA_903632075.3 Acanthosepion pharaonis | reverse complement strand
TATATATTATCCGTCCTTTTCATATGTTTCTTTCTTTCTAAAATCCTATCTATCTATTATCTAAAACATGTAACATTTGCCATCTTTTATTTGATTTGAAAAACATCCTATCAAAAATTCGTTCAATACAAATTCACAAATATCATTAATCTCTCTCTGTCTCTCCCCCCTCTCTCTCTCTCTCTCTATATATATATATATATATATATTATCCGTATTGTTTCTTTCCAAAAATACATATGTGTCTAATTAAATTAAATGATTATAAAAATAAAACTACTGTAATTTCCCATGTATAATACGCATTTTTTTCTAAAAAATAATAAACAAAATTACGGCTGCGTATTATGCACAGCTACAAAAATAACTTTAAAAAATTGCCGTTCCATGGATCGATTTCAGTTACGAAATGACTACCACAAACATACGATACTAACATTTAGAGATTGCGACCCCGTAAGGATGTTAAATACAATCATATATACCTAACAATACCTACAAACGTAAAATATAATAAGAATTATCATAAAATTAAATTATATTAATATTATTCTATGTTTAAAACAATTTTTATTTTAATAAGAGTAGGCTGGCCGTAATGAAATTGGAGAGGTAGAATTTATAGGTTTTGATTACCAAACAAGGGGTGCGTATTATGCGTGAATAGAAGCATTTTCTCGCACATTAAGCATAGCTTTAGGGGTGCGTATTATGGATGAAGGAATTACATGTGGAATTAAGCATTAAAATTACTTCGACCTTCGAAACATTCATACATTTTTCATTATTTCCATGTGCAATGTCAAGACGATCGCATAAATTTGAGCAATTTTTAAAACCAATCTCCTTAGACATTTTGTCCCTATAGATGGCAGCCTTGAGTGCATGCAGGTTGTAGTGTATAAGGTCTTGGTTAATGTGTCCTACAAAACGCCACACACGAGTTTTCAAGATTCAGGTTTGACCTCCAAAAGGCCCAAGCGTTTCCGTTTAAATTATAAATAAATAAATAAAATTCATATTTTCTGCCTATTTTCTCT
This sequence comes from Acanthosepion pharaonis, assembly GCA_903632075.3. Taxonomy (NCBI): domain Eukaryota; kingdom Metazoa; phylum Mollusca; class Cephalopoda; order Sepiida; family Sepiidae; genus Acanthosepion; species Acanthosepion pharaonis. Next base: position 1,228,960 of record CAHIKZ030005573.1, on the reverse strand, counting down.
CTCATGAGAAAATAGCCTAACAGATTAAGTTATTGTTTCGTGAAGTCAGTGACATCTTTAGTGTAAATTCAATCCCTGGACACTGCAATGTTTACATGGACTCTCTGGAAAACCGGCAAGAAATAATTGAATCTGAGCAATACTAAATAAAAAAAAAGTAGACGATAGATACCTCGAAATGAAGGCCGGAATGCACAACAGCCGAAACATTCTGATAAGAACAATGTTGAAGACAACAGTTCGCCCAGAAAATTGTTAGGTAGAAATCATGTCAAGTGATTAAATGTGCCTCCATTTTGTTTAGCTGATACGGTCATTGTTTCCTAGTGGCCATCTTGGCGTTAGTCCCAAAGCGGTCTTCAGGATTAAAGTCGCACTGTTTCTGTTTCTTTCTGAAGATCAAATCTTTTTACCAGGAGAAAGTTTTTTTTTTTTTTTTTTTTATTGTAGTTTTAAATAGCACAGCGCATATGGTCAGTATTGACTACTTTTATTGTCACTATTAGAGGCATTTTTCCTGCTACTTGTCAGTGACGAAGAATGTAAAATGAGTGAGAGAAACTATCCGATTCCAAATTGCAGGCTCATATATTACAAGGTGAAACTTATCACTGAAGACATTTGGAGGCGGAAACTCGTCGATTTACTAATCAGTGAAAACACACTGCAGCATAATTATTTTTCATTTGCGGTACTTGTGACCGTCAATATATCGTATTTCAGAAATACTATATATTTCCAACAATGAGTGTTTTATTTTATTTAGGATATCTATTTTTCTGGCTTTATCTACGTAAATTGTGGAGAATAAATAATTTCCAAACCTTTTTTGTTGTGTAGATATGAGCATTGGCCTGGGTTCACAAAATAATTGTGTTTAGCCATGAAGGAACATGATACATCAGAATCTTGCAACCCAACGTATCTGCAAATATTGTGAACTCATTTTTCCCTTTGGGGAGATACACAAAATCTTGTCCTAAAACTGTAATTAACATCAGAGTCTACAAAGTGAGGATCATTTCGGGAGTTCAAAATGGCGACCATTTACTCATCAAAAATTAAAAAAAAAAATAATTCATGGTTTTTGAGATGTCTGTACATATTCTTTTGAATCTCACCATGGTCAGTTTGTTAGGGTCATTCCGGATGTTATCGAACTGGAGGGGTTGATCCTAGCGAGCGGCACCTTTGAAAAGTGTCTGAAAAACATACCACGGATTGACCCAAGCCTTCTGACTGAAATTCGATAGACGCAACCCTTGGCGGCCACCGATAGCTGTGCTAGCACGAAGTCAAATGTCATCGTGGCCGAGGGCTTGAGTGTTTTGCCCTTGTTCAATTTGTTTATCCCGCTAGATAACACGCTCTTTTCTAGAAGGTCTGCTAGGCATAGTTGCAGTATAAATCATAGATGGTCCCTATGGGTGTTGAATAAACACAAATGTGCCCGTAGACGGGTGTCCTCGAATGCGAATGGACAACTACATATATATTCTTATAACATTTCTAACCCCTCGTCCACGCGCGTATAACGATCCAAGGGGGACGTTAACAGCACCCGTCACCTTTAGAAAGCCCTAAAAAAACATACTACGTGTTGACGCGTGTCTTCTAAGTGACATTGGGGACATGGAAATGTTTAGATGCCGTCCGTGGTTGAGGTGGCACCAAGTCACATGTCATCGTGACCGATAACACTAGTCAACACGATTTTTAGTGCCAAGAAACATAACACTTTTTTTAGCTAATTTGAAGATTCTGATTCCGAAGATGACATTAGTTTTTTATGGTTAGCTACCATTTTTTCTGTACTGAAATTGTTTATATTTGGAAAAAAAGATAAATCTACGACCTTGGCTGATCGCAAAATTTAGTTAATAAAGGTCGTAGAAGACCATCAATTTTGATATAGGCCGAGCAATTTATGTCAGCTACCTGAAATAAACTATTTTTATAAGTAAAAAGCGTTTGTGAGTAAAATATTTAAAATACAACAAACAAAGTTTTCCACCTTATCGCCAAATTTCAAATTAACTGATAAATTTTATCAGTAATACACTTTAGTAAACCTGATAATTAAAGTGACACAAAAAATGAAACCCTAAAATCTGTCTATATTTCTGAGATAGGGTATTATGTACACTATTTACATTATTCGGACTATTGTCCTCATCTTTGTTGCCATATTTATCACAACGTTCTTTAGGTGGTTGGAATGTCGAACTGAACCCTTTATTTCGCTCACTGGAGTAGACTGTTCTAGTTCTACGTGACATATTTAATGGATGTCAGTTATCAGTTATCTCCTGTTAATTCCCCCTCTTCAGGGTCTCCACCGCCTTAACCAGGTATTGAACTCACACTCTGTGGGTCCTGTCACGGGATCTAACTAACGCCTTTATCCACTGTGCCATGTGTCCTTGAGGGGTGAAATAAAGGGTTCAGTTCGACATTCCAACCAACTGAAGAAGGCCGGAGCGTACAACGGCCGACACGTTGTGATAAATATAGCAACAAAGATGAGGATAATATCCCGAGGAATGTAAATAGTGCACCCTGAAATCTGTTTGATATTCATATATTTATTCCGCCACTTTTATTCCTTTCACTAGAGAAGGAAACCAAGCACATTGAGTGCATTTTGTTTTCACAGTTGGAACGAAACTCCAACTAAAGATATCCCAATGGAATGCACCTATTCTATTGTACATGATACTGCTGGAGTATCAAAAGGGGCTTAAATAACATTGACCATAACAGACAATCAAGAATGAAAAAATTTTTTACCATGGTTCTTGTTGTGGATTCCGGGATGAAATCCGGTACCAATAAATAACAAACGCCAAGAATGAATATAGGAAAATAATGTATTAACGTAATAATACAAACTGGTAATGCAGGTTAGTAGTTCCAGGAATACGGGTTAGTAGCAAAATATATATACAGTCTTTGGTATTGAAGTATCGCTGTATGACTTCTTACTGAGTCTACGTGCTCGCTCACTGTGACTCTTGATCGCTACGTTCGTTCTGTCTGTCTGTTACCTTATTCTCACTCTTCCGGTTACCTACAACCGTTCACTCTCCCTCTCTTCCGGTCTTGCTCTCTCGGGTCTTCACGGAGCAGTAGTATATGGATATACTGGGTGAGTCCATTTGTGTAAAAAGAGGAGAATCCCTCAGCAGTTCTTATGTTCTCGAAGGTTTTATTTCTGCTGTTAGTTTATTAAATGATTTGATAAAGATACTTGTTGCTCTTGAAAATACCTGTTGGTATATTCAATCATGTTATTTTTAAAGACTTAAGATCTGATTGTTACTGCTAAAATAATATTTCTTTTTAAGCAGACCAATATTTGTTTGTTTAAATACGAATTGAGAGGTTTCTACGAATTTACTTTGCGAAATATTGCCATCGGTCAATATTATATATACAGAAAACTAATGAAAAAATGCTCATTTTCCAAAAATGAGGCATTTCTGTACATCAAAAACAGTGACCAACAAAGTAATGTCATTTTCAGATTCAGCGTCCTCAGAGTAGATAAAAAAGATGTTTGATGTCTCGACACCATTTTAATTTTTTTTTTTGTTTACCAGTGTTGTTTGAGTTTACTTGTCTTGTCCAAAGTACTAATCATGACAGGTAATACGCTCTCTCTGTAATTAAGGCCCGAACAACATAGTTGCAGTATAAACCATAGGTGTTCCCTGTGAGCATTGAACAAACACAAACGTGTCTGAATAGGCGTCTGCAACAGGGATTTTTTAACCATCCTAGCAGCCAGGTGTACTCGGAGAACGCATAGTTGACTATTATATTTTGTACCAGGTTCCCAGCCCTCGTGAACTTCCTGGATTTTATCAGGTGGAGCTTTGAAATCCAAAAGTAAGATTTAAGGTCCAATGGCTCCATTCTTCATGATATACTCTATATTCTGTATTGGGATTTATATTGTTATGGAGTCCACCCCTTTTTCATATGTGGACTCTACCAGTGTTATTTGGACGGCTGCCGTTAAATACCCAGAGAAGACAGTCAGTGAGGGTAGTCGGAAGGAGAGGATATACGGCGAGTCAGGGAGAGGATATACGGAGAGAGAGAGAATATACGAACGGAGATAGTGTGAGGTAACCTCTTGTAGAAGTCAGTTACAAGCACGTAGACTCTAAGGAAGTCCTACTTCGAGACTCTATATATCCATCTGTATTTGCTACTAACCGCGTTCCTGGACTTACTAACAGTATTACTCTTTGTATGATTGTGTAAATACATTTTATTTCTTATATTTAATTATTGCTTTTATCATTCATTGGAGACCGAATTCATCTCGGAATCCACAACATATATTTGTAGAAGTTGGTGGGAAATTTTAGTTAGCATTTACTTCTAATTTTGTTACCATAGATAATTAATCGGATATTTTTTAAGATAAATTTCTACGTATGATAGTTTCTTATAGTTATCACGCTCTGTTTATAATGAAGTTGCGACTGTTTACAATTAAGTAAATTTATTGTACTACTAGTTTATGTTAGGATTACGTTGAAGGTTATTATTTCAGAAACTATGATCTGGAATTGGTATGACAGCAGTGATGGCACCGGCCCTAAATCCATCATAAAAAATCAGGATTTGGGATTATTAAATGCTAAACGCTTCAAATATATCGGAATATGGATCAGTTATAAGATCGCAACTTGCTATAAAACTAAACCACGAGTCATACCCCTAAACAGCTTTGTCAGATTGAGACTGTCATGCATGGTTCTAAAGCTGTTCGGAAACATCTTGTCTGTTGTATGTAACCCCTTTCTAAGATCAATGGTTAAAAAGGGCTTTGAACGAGTGAACCTTTATGGTCCTGACAAAAATCATCCTTCTTTGAACAGTGTGGACTGGCGCTACAGAATCACAAAGAACTGTACCAAATAACAGAAACCAAATCACTTGATGACTACCAACAACATCAGCAGCAAATAAATTAGATACCTCTATCTAACCGGAAGAGAAAATAATGACATAATGAAAATGTCGATATTCCACACCACTTCAAATAAAAGTGTTCGATATCGGTTCGGAAAGACATTTGGCCTTACTTCCGGTGCATCAATGTGTGAGGGGAAATCGGAACTGGTGATAACATAAACAGGAAATGCATCCGGTAGCTAAAATAAACAGGGCGCATAGATATCTCGTGCCTAGAATAAACAAGACGCACAAGTGTCCTGAGCGGAAGGAAATGTGTGCTTGCGTTGGCGAATACTGAAAGAAGGCGTAATCACATGAAATTGCGTAGGTATCTCAATGTTATTTAACCGGTCCGATTATTGATCTGGACAGAGAGGCTGGCTAGATGTTCACCGAAGATTTGTTCCGCCAATTCCTGTGCGCGCAATTCTAGCCTCTGTGATTCTCCCTCACTCTACCCATTCGCCGCAACTCGAACAATAAAGATATTTATTTATTTTTATATATAAGTGTCCGTCACCTTATTTGAGACAAGCAATAACATACGACAAAAGGTTAGGTAGAAAACTCCATTCAACACTTGAAGGGCGATATCTTATCGTTCTTCAAGTGTTGAATGGATGGATATAATGGATTTAAAATGAATATAATATGATGAATACAATGGATTTAAAAAAAAACAGAATAACTATGTTCCTGAAAAATTGTTTGAAGAGAAAGATTTTATAATTTCAACCAAAAGCAATACTCGCTACTCAGTTAATGAAGCGAAATGTTTCCTTGTATGGAAACTGAAAATACTACAATTGCTATTACCATTACGATTCATTTTATTTACAATAATTTTTATGCGTTCTTAGACAATATATTTAGGGAAAAAATTAACAGTAAAAGTTTGATATTATCTAATTCTTTTAAAGAAAATGTGGGATATATGGATTATAATACGTTTTATAAACAGTTTTTATAATGATAATCCTGTATAAATTTGGACATTCAATATTGTACTCAAGGAGGCAAAACTTGGGTCATGGTTTTTTTTTTATTCTTATAAGGAAGTAACGGAAATTCATTTCCTATTCGTATTTATAATTTATTTATTTATTTTTCCGTGGAAGATTGACTTTATACCATAATGATTTGTTATAAATTTGCATTTACACTTTATAGACATTTATATATATGAGAAACAGCAAAGCAATAACAAAAAGAGAATTATTTATTATCTGGCTGTTATGTGGCATTGGAGACACGAGAGATAGTAACACTGATTAAAATTGTGCATTTGGGTCATATGTAGATCAAATATGATAAGATACATAATAAGTAAAATGTATACAGTTTTTCTTGCATTTTTGAAAAATAAATGTCTATCCAGATAATCTAGATGAAAAATGCAAGAAGTATCTTGGGTTTCTTTACCGCGAATTTCTGTTGGGTACTAAGGGATAAATGTTACCATAATGACCTGAAAAATTAAAAGGAG
>CAHIKZ030005573.1:1147500-1217500 GCA_903632075.3 Acanthosepion pharaonis | reverse complement strand
ATCGGGAAAGTCGTTGATGAAGATGAGAAACAGCGTAGTTCCGAGGATGTAGACATGGGGGATCCTGCCTTAATATGAACTGAACTAGAAGAGTTTCTATTGTTTCTTTGTTATTGTAAGCATATTATCTAAGAAAATTTCTCGGACATTCAGGTCAGTAAATGTTGTTAATACTGTTTATTATAAACAAAACATTTACTTAAATATTTGTATCTATAAAAAGAACGTATAAACATAAAAAATGTCTTAAAATAATTGTCGGGCTTTGTCCATTTCATAATGTGTGACGTCTTTTGTTTACATTTGGATACGAATCGAGCAGATATGAATGTACGTGAGAAAATCATGGAAAATTGTAGTTTAAAAACAGTAAAATCGACCTTGCTAACCGAACACTCCACTGTGGCGAAATCGGTAAAAGCACGTCAGGTTATATGACGGTTCCGTATAGGATACAGGTTCGATTCCTGTCGGAGGAAGTATATTTTCTATGACAATTTCTCGGAAATTCAAGCCGGTAAATGTTGTTTATTATAAACAGAGCATTTACTTAAATATTTCTATCTATAAAAAGAACGTATAAGCATAAAAAAATGTCTTAAAAATAATTGTCGGACTTTGTCCATTTTATAAGTTTCCTTGATACTATTTTCCTTAAAATTATTACTGCTGTTCGCATGTCCAGTACATGGTAATTATTCATCGCTAGAAACGTCTCTATCTAATCGAGGATAAGCCATGCTGAAAGGTTATCGGTCTTTTTCTAAGATGTAACTCAACGGAAAAAAACATCAGGAAGCATTATTTGCATTATTCGGAATATTATTATTATTATCTTCAATGCCATATTCCCGACGTTTCAGCTGCTGTACAGTCTGGCCTTTGACGCAGTGGATAAAGACGCTGGTTAGATCCAGTCACTAGACCCAAAGAGTTATGAGTTCAATACCAGGACACAGAAGTGATGAACCAAAACTTAGAGAGTTGAGTTAAAGGGGAAATAACTGAGACATTCGGAAGAGGCATGACATGTGGAACTAGAACAATCTGCCTGAAGAAGAGTACAGCGGCCGAAACGTTGTGAATATGGCAATGGAGATGTGGATGTGTCTAAATAATGTAAATAATGCAAGTAATCATAATACCTCATCTCAGATATATAGACTGATATTAGGAATTATTTTAGACATGCTTTGAACAGAGATAGATACATTTCGCATATAACCTTAAAACCCAGCCTTTTCTGTATCATTAGTTTCTGTAACATTAGTTTCTGTAACATTAGTTTCTTTAACATATTATAATAAATTAATTTTGCTAACTCTTAATATTTCCTTCTGATCATTCTGTGCGAAAGAAAGCCGCAAATGAAGAACCTTCTGGAAATAAATTCTTTGCATCTCCATTCACAGGAATTTGGTGCCCGTGGGCAAGGCGGAAAAGTGATATCCGTCTCTCTTAACCGAAAACCTCCCAGTTCCATAAATTCCATGCATTTCCGTGTTTTCATGGGTTCCTGCAGAATTTCTTAAACCAGGAAATCAGGCCTTCTTTCCAAGCGGCTACAGGAAAATGTGTTCGCTTCAAATTATTGATGAACAGATATCTTTATTTTAATTTTAATTTTTGCTGTGTTTTTAGTCCTTTTATTTAATTTATTGATCTCTTTATTCGTCATCGATTATTTGTTTTTTTCTGGTTTTGTTCACCTTTTATTTATTTAAAACATTAACCTGTTGAGTAACAACAAGTCTCCTAAAATCTCCAGCGCCTACCTCAGTATCTTTATTATAATGCTTCATCAATTTGCATATTCTCGGCATATGTCTGCTGGTTAAAGCGGGAAATTCTCTAACAACTTGTCGGTTGAGTTGTACAGTAGCCATTGCGATCAAAAATATTTTTATTATATTGCTACAGATTAAGCACTCCAAAAGATTAATATATAAAAACAAAAATTATAAAAGTTCATATGTGATCTAAATTGTTATCTAAATTCACTGTAAATTAGTCGTCTTAAAGAAACCAAACTATATATATATATATATATATATAAAGTTATGAAGAACTTGGTAATCTGTATGGGTAATCAAAAGGAGGATGAAATCCTGAGAGCTCAAAGTAAATCCAGAGCTAATATTTAAAAGAAAAACAGACCACTTTAAGGTACCATTATAATAATTTATTTCACCAGAGCCATTTTTCGTTTCATTTCATTTTTGGAAGTGCTATCTGATGATCCAGCGTCCTTTAAAAGGGCACTGTTGAAATAAATTATTATAATGGTACCTGAAAGTGATCTGTTTATCTTTTAAATATATATATATATATATATATATATATATATATATAATGAAATGGACAAAGTCCGACAATTATTTTAAGACATTTTTTTATGTTTATACGTTATTTTATAGATGCAAATATTTTAAGTACATGCTCTGTTGATAATAAACAGTATTACCGACATTTACCGCCCTGAATGTCCGAGAAATTCTCATAGAAAACATGCGTCCTCCGACAAAAATCGAACCTGTATCCTATACGGAACCGTCATATAGCTTGACGTGCTTTTACCGATTGTATCTATAAAAAGAACGTATAAACAAATGTCTTAAAATAATTGTTGGACTTTGTCCATTTCATAATGTGTGATGTCATTTGTGTACATTTGGATCCGCATCGAGCAGATATGAATGTACGAGAAAATAATGGAGAATTGTAGTTTAAAAACAGTAAAATCGACCTTGCTAACCGAAAGGCTCCTCTGTGGCGAAATCGGTAAAAGCACGTCAGGCTATATGACGGTTCGATACAGGTTCGATTCCTGTCAGAGGACGCATATTTTCTTTGACATTTTCTCGGATATTCAGGCCAGTAAATGTTGTTTAATACTGTTTATTATAAACAGAGCATTTACTTAAATATTTGTATCGATAAGAAGAACATATAAAGATAAAAATGTTTTAAAAAATGTTTTATATATATATATATATATATATATATATATATATATATATATATATATATATATATATATAACAAATCCGTTGGTATATATTCTAAGTGGAGCCTAGTAATATAAAATACGCAAACTGATCCCCCAAAAGAGATCAATATATTTTTTATTAGAGAGCAATTAATTAATAAACAATAAACTCTAAAATCATCCCAGGGAATAGCCTATTTCGGCAGACAAATATATGGACCGTCTCGCATATGAACCTCGCTGTTGACTGAGTTTATGTCAGAAATAGAAAATTTAAGTATGAAAGTTAAAAAAAAACATTAGTCGAAATACTAATACAGAATTTATCAATTCAATTACTTTCCTTATACATATATGGTTTTAAAGTAGGCTAGATTTATGGGATAAAGTGCTCATTATCAGAGACATAGCGTATGTAAATATAAAAGTGAACATTGAAGTCAGCTCTCAGAGGCGACAGACTGTTTTATGCTTAACGGAATCGTCAGGCCACATGCGTTGTGTTCTTTGTCGAGTATTTATATATACAGGTCAGTGATGCATATATATATATATATATATATATATATATATATATATATATATATATATACTTTAAAAAATCAGAATATCAGTTAAATCCGCTACAAGTTTTTTATTTTATTTTTTCACACGTGTATTGAGAACTTTTTCATACTACAGTTTCCTGGTCCCATTCAACTCTGACCATTAACCTTATATATATATATATATATATATATATATATATATATATATGAAGAAATATAGTTTTAAGGTGTGCTATATTTATGGGATGAAGTTCTCAGCATCAGAGATAGAGCGTATGTAAATATGAATAAAATTTTCGCGGACTGAGGATTGCGCCTAGCATGAAACAGCCGTCGCCTCTGTGTGTTGTCGTCAATGTTCACTTTTATATTTATATGTATATATATATATATATATATATATATATATATATATATATATATATTGATATAATAGGAAAGAACTGTTAGATTGATGATCCGAAGTTGTTTAGTATTTTTGTTTTTATTTTTTAAAAACAGTGTTTGATGCATACGTAGATCCTAGGTTATAATTATTTTTTTTAAATATGATTCCAACGCGACACAGAAATTACTGTTTCGAAACTGGTCAGCAGTATTTAACTTTAATTTCAACATTAAACTTTATTATTGGGTGGCAGTTTCATCCTCAAGCGTTGTTTTTTGCGTTTCGAAACTTAGTAATATATATATATATATATATATATATATATATATATATATATATATATATATATTATTATTATTAAATAATGTAGCTTAATTAATATTGTAAAATAGTCATTCAAAGAATAAATCAATAAAGTTAATGTAATTAATGGCGAACTCACTTCTCTAACACATTAAGAAGGCTTTAACTCACCAGCCACTCGCTGAACGACACAATCCTTGTTTTTATTAATTCATTAGATGTTCGGTCCATATTGCTTGCAAGTACTTTCGGTAAAAACATTTACCATCCTCAGACATCGATTATATTTTTTATCCTTAATTTATACTTTGTTAAATTTTTTATTTATTTATTTTTTAGGATATTACATTGAAAATATGTCAAAATGGCGAATGAACGATTTCGCCCGTAATTTTTAATCAACTGATGAGGTGCGTTGATACGCATCGGAACACGACTACAATTTGTAGCTATTTTGACATATTTTTCGATGTTATATCCTAAAATAAAGAATATTGCTCTAATTTTTATTGAGCTCTCTTTTAAATAAAATATTACGAACGTTGGAATTGTACTCCATTCGTCCTAATCTTACCTGTATATATATATATATATATATATATATATATATATATATATATATATATATATATAGAGAGAGAGAGAGAGAGAGAGAGAGGGGGTGTATTCATATCACATGGTTTCTTAAAATATAAATTTAAAAAATTGAAATTCATAATCTAGCATTACTTTTTTCATATTCTACCATTTATTAATCAATCCAAATTACGAATTTGATTATTTAAAATATATTTTAAGAAATTACGTCGTATGTGCATGTTTTATTTTTGTCTTCCGTACGGGTAGGAAATTTACAATGCATTTATATAGCAAACTTGAGCCCCCGAGTAAATTTGATAGTTTTTATTCATGATTTGGAATACTTAATATCTAGTGATATGAAAAAAAAAAAGATTATTTCAGGTCGTACCTTCCATAGTACGACTTACCCCAAATGCCTTTTCTATCCGTGTACTTTCCTCAGTATCATTTATTATTATATTTCAAGTATCTGCATGTCCCTACTAGATTTTTATGACTGGATGTTCACAGCTGATGTATGAAACTGAGTGACAACAGGAGTCTTCATATATCCAGCACCTTCCTCAGTATCATTTATTATTATATTTCATGCATTTGCCTGTTAACACCGAGTGTTTGGAAGTTTTCGCAACACTGGTTGGAAACTTTCTTTACAGATTAAATAACAGCAAGAATTCCTTATTCAGTATTTTATTGATTTCTTTTCAAGACTCTATATTTGCAGTACATCCTCAATATTATATTTTAAGCTGATGCCTGGTTAAACCATGAAAATTCAGCGATGACAAGTATCCACAGATCATGAGTACGTTCCTCAGTATTATTTATTATTAAATATTATGAAACCATACAGGGTACGATGGATAAATTGTTGTCTAAATAACGTAAAAATGAAAATAGCATATATATTTACCAAAATTACACAAAAATATTTTGAAATATTGAAAATGATATCTAGATTTTGCATTTGTTATATATATATATATATATATATATATAAAATTGTTGTCTAAATAACGTAAAATGTAAATAGCATATATATTTACCAAAATTACACAAAAATATTTTGAAATATTGAAAATGATATCTAGATTTTGAATTTGTTATATATATATATATATATATATATATATATATATATATATATATTGTTGTCTAAATACCTAAAAATGTAAATAGCATATATATTTACCAAAATTACACAAAATATATTTTGAAATATTGAAAATGATATCTAAATTTTGAATTTATTATATATATATATATATATATATATATATATATATATATATATATATATATATATATATATTGTTGTCTAAATACCTAAAAATGTAAATAGCATATATATTTACCAAGATTACACAAAAATTTTGAAATATTGAAAATGATATCTAGATTTTGAATTTGTTATATATATATATATATATATATATATATGTTGTTTTTTATAAGAAAATCATTTTACAATGAACTTACATAACAAAATAGATCCATTATGATCTCCGTATAAACTACATAAACTCCATCTAACAGCAAGGCTTCTGATTAGGAGGTTTCAAAGAGCATGAAAGCACTTCTTGGTTGCTGGTGTTTCCAGATTCCGGCCTGACCCGCGGTGGTAGCGCCTGTGGTCGTCCCGGCAGTGGACAGCTGGTTAACGCCCAGATTGCGATCAAGGAGCCGTGAAAGTGTAAAAATAGGTTTTAATACCAACAATATATTTTTGTAAAAAATTATTTTACCAGCAATGAATTTAAAAAAGAAATATTACGAGCAATACATTTTTGAAAAAAAATATTAGCAGCAATATATTTTTCTATTATTTTCGTAATTAGGGGTTATGGCTCTCCACAACTTTCTGTCCTTTGTAGTAGTTCTTAGTAAGGTTTGTCTTTTTGATCAAAAAGAAAAGCATAATCCCCTAATTTTTAAATTGAATCCACACAAGCGTCCTGGGTAAGACGATAAACTACACTCTTGGACCAGCAAAATTTATGGCAACTTTCATGTTTCTCTTTGTCTACACCTGTCATGGTTTTTCTTATAACCTCTATTGAATTGGTTAGTTGTTTCTCATAATCCCAGATGATTGAGAGTTTATCGTTTTCTAAGATAGATTCTGTTTGAGTATATACCCTTAATGTTAATGCTCTTAACGTATTCATTTGCAGAGTTCCCATTTAAATCATATTCCCTACCCAATCATACAGGTTTTTTTTTGTTTTGTTTTGTTTTTTTTTTAAATCGTTTGGTCTAACTTGTTTCTTATGTGACTGAGTTTCTCATCTCACTACCTTCTTTGACTGCATTTTATATTATCAGGTAGATTCTTCTTGCAATTGGTACATATATAGATATTAAACAGTCATTTACAGTGATCTATCTCCTCGCTTTAGATTTCATTTGTGTAATCATGCCTGTGGTGTTTCATTTAAAACTTCTTCAATTTATCTCCTGAAATATCTTATAATCTAGTTCTAGTTCCTATTTTTTCATTTATTCAATCTATCTTGTTTTGAGAATCCTTATTTTTTTTTTATCGAGTAATCAATGCAGATTTCCTTGTCAATGTAATTGCTTCATTTTTTACGTTTTAATTGTCAAATTTTTAATCCATTATTATTATTGTTATTTACGTTTATATTTCCTTATTCAGATTTATGGACTCGTCCAGTTTGGGAAGGATCCGGAAGATCTGGCAAAAGAACCTACCAAGGAATCTGGTCCGTTCGCGACATTTCTGCTGCAGATTTTGTTTTAATATATTTTATCGTTCCTTTGCGCTATGCTGAGCTGAAGCTGTCATTAGTCACTTATTACTTGAAAGAAAGAAAGAAAGAAAGAACGAAAGAAAGAAAGAACGAACAAAAGAAAGAGAAAAAGATAGAAGTAAAGAAAGAAAGAAAGAACGAAAGAACGAAAGAGAGAGAAAAAGATAGAAGTAAAGAAAGAAAGAAGAAAGAAAGAGAGAAAGAAAAATAGAAATAAAAGGAGAAAAACACAGAAAGAAAAAAGAAATAAAGGAAGAAAGATAAAAAAAGAAATAAAGGGAGAAAAAGAAAAGAAAGAAAGAAAATAGAAAGAAAGAAAGAGATGAAAAAATAAAGGGAGAAAAAAGAAAGAAAATAGAAAGAAAGAAAGAGATGAAAAAATAAAGGGAGAAAAAGAAAGAAAGAAAGAAAAGAGAAAGAAAGAAAGAAAGAAAGAAAGAAAATAGAAATAAAGAAAGAGATAAAAAATAAAGGGAGAAAGAAAGAAAGAAAGAAAGAAAGAAAGAAAGAAAGAGATAAAAAGAATAAAAAAAGAAAAAGAGAAAGAAAGAAAGAGATAAAAAGAAATAAAGGGAGATAAGAAAGAAAGAAAGAAAGAAAGAAGGAAAGAAAGAAAGAAAGAAAGAAAGGAAGGAAGGAAGGAAAGAAGGAAAGAAAGAAAAGAGAAAAATAAAGAAATTATATGGTAAGGACAAGAAGTATGTGGAGTGCGGAAAAAGAAAGTAATAAATAATGAAGAGAAAGAAGAAGACAAAAGAGGAGGAAGAACATTTATTTATTTTTTTTTACTTCTGTCAGATTAACGTTTTGAACCCGTACTAAATATCCAGAGACTATAGTTCGGGAAGAAAATAAGATAAAATTAAAAACAAGTAGCAAGCAAATAATGAAAGACTATAAAATGTGTAAGAAAGAAAGAAAGAAAGAAAGAAAGAAAGAAAGAAAGAAAGAAGATCATAGAAATAAGGAAAAAATAGGAAGAAGACAATAAAAAAGAAACAAGTAAAAAAAGAAGACAAAGAATGAGAAAAATGAAAAAGTGGAATAAGTAACCAGGAGATTCGAGATAAAAAAAAAAAGAAAAGAAATCTGAAATTGTTTTAATGAGGGCGGTGCTGTGCAATCTCTTTTAAAATACGAGAATCGACCTGAAAGGAAATCTTACTGCATAGCCATGGATATTTCGCTTTGTAGATTAATACGTTTTGGGGATTTTTTTTATTGTCTTTCGTAAAGACCAGAAGAGCATCTTAAATTAGTACCTTAGTCCAGTTTGAAATCCTGGAAAAAATTGAAGTTTAAAGAAAATCACAGCGTAAACAGAAGCCTTCTTCTTTTTCATATCCCTTCCGGATGTGGGTGATCATGGGTCTCCAGAACTTCCTGTCCTTTGTAACTCTAAATAAAATTAGTGTTTTTGCTCTATCGCCTAATACCTGTTCTGCCAACCATCCACAAACGATCGTTATCTAGTTTAGTCGCTTCCTTTCCTTCGACATTGTTGCCTTCAATATGGATGGTGTTATAATGGATGGCGACTTTGAACCGAGTTCGAATCCCAGTCTTGTTCGTTACGCCTACATACCCCTGGAAAAAGTATGCATCTATTTTTTAAAATTTTTTCTTCTTCTTTTATGTGTCGTGTCCTTTGTGGGTGATCATGGGTCCCAGGAACTTCCTATCCTTTATTTCTCTCTCTTGTTTTCAGAATGTCTTGTGAGTGCCACTTTTTCTAAGCCCTCTTTTCTTATTAGATGGCCTAAAATTTGCAAAGAACCTTCTAGCTGATTCCTCTCTCTCTCTCCGATAGCATAAATGTCATATAATACGCATAATATATTTATGCGTATTATATGACATATAATATATATATATATGATACAGACTTGACCTCTCTCTGTTAACCTCTCTATTTCATTCTCTCTCCCTGTTTCCCTCTCTATCTGTTTCTCTCTTTCTCTCTCTTTTCCCTCTCTATCTCTCCCACTGTTTCTCTTTTTCCCCTCTCTATCTCCCCTACTGTTTCCCCCTCTATCAGACATTCTCGTTTTACCCTCTATCTGTCTCTCTCTTTCTCTCTCTTACCCTCTCTATCTGTCTCTCCCTTTCTCTCTCTTCCCCCTCTACCAGTCTCTCTATTTTTCTCTCTCTGTTTCCATCTCTGTGTGTCTCTTTCTCTGTTCTCCTCTCTGTGTTTGTCTGTCTG
Source organism: Acanthosepion pharaonis (assembly GCA_903632075.3). NCBI lineage: Eukaryota > Metazoa > Mollusca > Cephalopoda > Sepiida > Sepiidae > Acanthosepion > Acanthosepion pharaonis. The sequence goes on along the minus strand of CAHIKZ030005573.1, from coordinate 1,207,710 downwards.
TCTCTTTTTCCCTGTTTATATATGTAGCTTTTTCTCTCTTTTTCCTTATCTGTCTCTCTCTCTTTCTCTCTCACTGTTTCCCCTCTATCTATCTGTCTATCTTCCTCTTTCCCTTTCTATCTGTCTCTCTATTTATCTCTCTCTTTCCCTCTCTATTTGTCTCTCTCTGTTTCCCCATCTATCTATATCTCAATCTTACCCCTCTGTCTGTCTCTTTCTTTTTCTCCCTCTCTCTCTTTTCCTCTTTGTCTGTCTCTCACTTTCTCTGTTCTCCTCTCTCTCTGACTCTGTTTCCCTCTATATATGTCTCTGTATGTTTCCCTCTCTATCTTTCTTTTTCTGTTTCTGTTTCCCTCTCTATGTGTCTATCTTTTCCTCACTCTATTTCTCTATCTCTTTCTCTGTCACTCTTTCTCTGTTTCCCTCTCTATCGTCCTCTCATTCTTTCTCTCTGTTTCCCCTCACTATATATGTCGCTATGCCTCCATCTCCCTCTCTCTTTCTCACCTATTCCATATGCCATGTCTCATCAGGAATTGGACAATGCGGTTCTCCACACTTTCCTTTATTTTGCTTCGTCCAGCAATTCTCGCTTATTTACTAAGCCTTATTATCATTGTAATATTCATCCGTGAATATATTTTGTCTTTTATATGCCGTGTCCCTTCAGGACGTGGGCGATCGTGCCTCACCATAACTTCCTATCCTCTTAAATCTACGCAATGTTCGTTTGCTTAATTCCCTTCCTAGTTTTCTGCCACGCATTTTAACAACATCATTAGAAAGTTCCGTCTGTTTCTCTTGCCTTGATTATGCCTCGCGAGTGTCAAACTCTCCAAGACATCTTTCCTCACTATATATCTCCCAAATTTTCAAATGTTTCCTTCTGATGCAAGTTTTGTCTTTTTACTTTCTTATATTCCTTAGAACTTCCTAATTACTCACATGTTCCTCCCAAGGTATTCTCTGCATAATTCTGTAGACAGATATTTCTGTTCCTCAAAGTCTCTTCTTCATCTAGATAAAAATTGCATAGCATCCAGTATCTGTCTATATTTCTGAGATGAGGTATTATATACACTATTTACATTATTCGGACTATTGTCCTCATCTTTGTCAGAATATTTATTACAACATTTCGGCCTTTCAGTATCTGTCTATATTTCTGATATGAGGTATTATGTACACTAATTACATTATTCGGACGATTGTTCTCATCTTTGTCCCCATATTTATTACAATTTCGGCTTTTCAGTATCTGTCTATATTTCTGAGATGAGGTATTATGTACGCTATTTACATTATTTGGACTATTGTCCTCATCTTTGTCGCAATATTTATCCCAATGTTTCGACCTTTCAGTATCTGTCTATATTTCTGAAATGAGGTATTATGTACGCTATTTACATTATTCGGACTATTGTCCTCATCTTTGTCGCCATATTTATCCCAATGTTTCGACCTTTCAGTATCTGTCTATATTTCTGAGATGAGGTATTATGCACGCTATTTACATTATTCGGACTATTGTCCTCATCTTTGTCGCCATATTTATCCCAATGTTTCGACATTTCAGTATCTGTCTATATTTCTGAGATGAGGTATTATGTACGCTATTTACATTATTCGGACTATTGTCCTCATCTTTGTCGCCATATTTATCCCAATGTTTCGACCTTTCAGTATCTGTCTATATTTCTGAGATGAGGTATTATGTACGCTATTTCCATTATTCGGACAATTCTCCTCATCTTTGTCGCCATATTTATCCAAATGTTTCGACCTTTCAGTATCTGTCTATATTTCTGAGATAAGGTATTATGTACAATATTTACATTATTTGGACTATTGTCCTCATCTTTGTCGCCACATTTATCCCAATGTTTCGACCTTTCAGTATCTGTCTATATTTCTGAGATGAGGTATTATGTACACTATTTACATTATTTGGACTATTCTCCTCATCTTTGTCGCCATATTTATCACAATGTTTCGACCTTTCAGTATCTGTCAATATTTCTGAGATGAGGTATTATGTACGCTATTTACATTATTCGGACTATTCTCCTCATCTTTGTCGCCATATTTATCCCAATGTTTCCACCTTTCAGTATCTGTCTATATTTCTGAGATGAGGTATTATGTACGCTATTTACATTATTCGGACTATTGTCCTCATCTTTGTCGCCATATTTATCCCAATGTTTCGACCTTTCAGTATCTGTCTATATTTCTGAGATGAGGTATTATGTACGCTATTTACATTATTCGGACTATTCTCCTCATCTTTGTCGCCATATTTATCCCAATTTTTCGACCTTTCAGTATCTGTCTATATTTCTGAGATGAGGTATTATGTACACTATTTACATTATTTGGACTATTGTCCTCATCTTTGTCGCCATATTTATCCCAATGTTTCGACCTTTCAGTATCTGTCTATATTTCTGAGATGAGGTATTATGTACACTATTTACATTATTTGGACTATTGTCCTCATCTTTGTCGCCATATTTATCACAATGTTTCGACCTTTCAGTATCTGTCTATATTTCTGAGATGAGGTATTATGTACACTATTTACATTATTTGGACTATTGTCCTCATCTTTGTCGCCATATTTATCCCAATGTTTCGACTTTTCAGTATCTGTCTATATTTCTGAGATGAGGTAATATGTACACTATTTACATTATTTGGACTATTGTCCTCATCTTTGTCGCCATATTTATCCCAATGTTTCGACCTTTCAGTATCTGTCTATATTTCTGAGATGAGGTATTATGTACACTATTTACATTATTTGGACTATTGTCCTCATCTTTGTCGCCATATTTATCCCAATGTTTCGACCTTTCAGTATCTGTCTATATTTCTGAGATGAGGTATTATGGTACTATGTATTTCGGATTTGTCCTCATCTTTGTCGCCATATTTATCCCAATGTTTCGACCTTTCAGTATCTGTCTATATTTCTGAGATGAGGTATTATGTACGCTATTTACATTATTCTATTCTCCCTCATCTTTGTCGCCATATTTATCCCAATGTTTCGACCTTTCAGTATCTGTCTATATTTCTGAGATGAGGTATTATGTACACTATTTACATTATTTGGACTATTGTCCTCATCTTTGTCGCCATATTTATCCCAATGTTTCGACCTTTCAGTATCTGTCTATATTTCTGAGATGAGGTATTATGTACACTATTTACATTATTTGGACTATTGTCCTCATCTTTGTCGCCATATTTATCCCAATGTTTCGACCTTTCAGTATCTGTCTATATTTCTGAGATGAGGTATTATGTACACTATTTACATTATTTGGACTATTGTCCTCATCTTTGTCGCCATATTTATCCCAATGTTTCGACCTTTCAGTATCTGTCTATATTTCTGAGATGAGGTATTATGTACACTATTTACATTATTTGGACTATTGTCCTCATCTTTGTCGCCATATTTATCCCAATGTTTCGACCTTTCAGTATCTGTCTATATTTCTGAGATGAGGTATTATGTACACTATTTACATTATTTGGACTATTGTCCTCATCTTTGTCGCCATATTTATCCCAATGTTTCGACCTTTCAGTATCTGTCTATATTTCTGAGATGAGGTATTATGTACACTATTTACATTATTTGGACTATTGTCCTCATCTTTGTCGCCATATTTATCCCAATGTTTCGACCTTTCAGTATCTGTCTATATTTCTGAGATGAGGTATTATGTACACTATTTACATTATTCGGACTATTCTCCTCATCTTTGTCGCCATATTTATCCCAATGTTTCGACCTTTCAGTATCTGTCTATATTTCTGAGATGAGGTATTATGTACACTATTTACATTATTTGGACTATTGTCCTCATCTTTGTCGCCATATTTATCCCAATGTTTCGACCTTTCAGTATCTGTCTATATTTCTGAGATGAGGTATTATGTACACTATTTACATTATTTGGACTATTGTCCTCATCTTTGTCGCCATATTTATCCCAATGTTTCGACCTTTCAGTATCTGTCTATATTTCTGAGATGAGGTATTATGTACACTATTTACATTATTTGGACTATTGTCCTCATCTTTGTCGCCATATTTATCCCAATGTTTCAACCTTTCAGTATCTGTCTATATTTCTGAGATGAGGTATTATGTACACTATTTACATTATTTGGACTATTGTCCTCATCTTTGTCGCCATATTTATCCCAATGTTTCGACCTTTCAGTATCTGTCTATATTTCTGAGATGAGGTATTATGTACACTATTTACATTATTTGGACTATTGTCCTCATCTTTGTCGCCATATTTATCCCAATGTTTCGACCTTTCAGTATCTGTCTATATTTCTGAGATGAGGTATTATGTACACTATTTACATTATTTGGACTATTGTCCTCATCTTTTGTCGCCATATTTATCCCAATGTTTCCTTTCAGTATCTGTCTATATTTCTGAGATGAGGTATTATGTACACTATTTACATTATATGGACTATTCTCCTCATCTTGTCGCCATATTTATCCCAATGTTTCGACCTTTCAGTATCTGTCTATATTTCTGAGATGAGGTATTATGTACACTATTTACATTATTTGGACTATTGTCCTCATCTTTGTCGCCATATTTATCCCAATGTTTCGACCTTTCAGTATCTGTCTATATTTCTGAGATGAGGTATTATGTACACTATTTACATTATTTGGACTATTGTCCTCATCTTTGTCGCCATATTTATCCCAATGTTTCGACCTTTCAGTATCTGTCTATATTTCTGAGATGAGGTATTATGTACACTATTTACATTATTTGGACTATTCTCCTCATCTTTGTCGCCATATTTATCCCAATGTTTCGACCTTTCAGTATCTGTCTATATTTCTGAGATGAGGTATTATGTACACTATTTACATTATTTGGACTATTCTCCTCATCTTTGTCGCCATATTTATCCCAATGTTTCGACCTTTCAGTATCTGTCTATATTTCTGAGATGAGGTATTATGTACACTATTTACATTATTTGGACTATTGTCCTCATCTTTGTCGCCATATTTATCCCAATGTTTCGACCTTTCAGTATCTGTCTATATTTCTGAGATGAAAGGTATTATGTACACTATTTACATTATTTGGACTATTGTCCTCATCTTTGTCGCCATATTTATCCCAATGTTTCGACCTTTTCAGTATCTGTCTATATTTCTGAGATGAGGTATTATGTACACTATTTACATTATTTGGACTATTGTCCTCATCTTTGTCGCCATATTTATCCCAATGTTTCGACCTTTCAGTATCTGTCTATATTTCTGAGATGAGGTATTATGTACACTATTTACATTATTTGGACTATTGTCCTCATCTTTGTCGCCATATTTATCCCAATGTTTCGACCTTTCAGTATCTGTCTATATTTCTGAGATGAGGTATTATGTACACTATTTACATTATTTGGACTATTGTCCTCATCTTTGTCGCCATATTTATCCCAATGTTTCGACCTTTCAGTATCTGTCTATATTTCTGAGATGAGGTATTATGTACACTATTTACATTATTTGGACTATTGTCCTCATCTTTTGTCGCCATATTTATCCCAATGTTTCGACCTTTCAGTATCTGTCTATATTTCTGAGATGAGGTATTATGTACACTATTTACATTATTTGGACTATTGTCCTCATCTTTGTCGCCATATTTATCCCAATGTTTCCTTTCAGATCCTTTTTCTGAGATGAGGTATTAGTATCTGTCTATATTTCCCAATGAGATGATATTTCTGAGATGAGGTTATGTACACTATTTACATTATTTGGACTATTGTCCTCATCTTTGTCGCCATATTTATCCCAATGTTTCGACCTTTCAGTATCTGTCTATATTTCTGAGATGAGGTATTATGTACACTATTTACATTATTTGGACTATTGTCCTCATCTTTGTCGCCATATTTATCCCAATGTTTCGACCTTTCAGTATCTGTCTATATTTCTGAGATGAGGTATTATGTACACTATTTACATTATTTGGACTATTGTCCTCATCTTTGTCGCCATATTTATCCCAATGTTTCGACCTTTCAGTATCTGTCTATATTTCTGAGATGAGGTATTTATCCCAATGTACACTATTTACATTATTTTACATTATTTGACTATTGTCCTCATCTTTGTCGCCATATTTATCCCAATGTTTCGACCTTTCAGTATCTGTCTATATTTCTGAGATGAGGTATTATGTACACTATTTACATTATTTGGACTATTGTCCTCATCTTTGTCGCCATATTTATCCCAATGTTTCGACCTTTCAGTATCTGTCTATATTTCTGAGATGAGGTATTATGTACACTATTTACATTATTTGGACTATTCTCCTCATCTTTGTCGCCATATTTATCCCAATGTTTCGACCTTTCAGTATCTGTCTATATTTCTGAGATGAGGTATTATGTACACTATTTACATTATTTGGACTATTTATGTCCTCATCTTTGTCGCCATATTTATCCCAATGTTTCGACCTTTCAGTATCTGTCTATATTTCTGAGATGAGGTATTATGTACACTATTTACATTATTTGGACTATTGTCCTCATCTTTGTCGCCATATTTATCCCAATGTTTCGACCTTTCAGTATCTGTCTATATTTCTGAGATGAGGTATTATGTACACTATTTACATTATTTGGACTATTGTCCTCATCTTTGTCGCCATATTTATCCCAATGTTTCGACCTTTCAGTATCTGTCTATATTTCTGAGATGAGGTATTATGTACACTATTTACATTATTTGGACTATTGTCCTCATCTTTTGTCGCCATATTTATCCCAATGTTTCCACCTTTCAGTATCTGTCTATATTTCTGAGATGAGGTATTATGTACACTATTTACATTATTTGGACTATTGTCCTCATCTTTGTCGCCATATTTATCCCAATGTTTCGACCTTTCAGTATCTGTCTATATTTCTGAGATGAGGTATTATGTACACTATTTACATTATTTGGACTATTGTCCTCATCTTTGTCGCCATATTTATCCCAATGTTTCGACCTTCAGTATCTGTCTATATTTCTGAGATGATTATGTACACTATTTACATTATTATTGTCCTCATCTTTGTCTATTTACATTATTTGGACTATTGTCCTCATCTTTTGTCTATTGTCCTCATCATATTTATCCCAATGTTTCGACCTTTCATATCTGTCTATATTTCTGAGATGAGGTATTATGTACACTATTTACATTATTTGGACTATTGTCCTCATCTTTGTCATCTTTATCAATGTTTCGCCAGTATCTTCTATATTTCTGAATGAGGTTTGTACACTATTTCATTATTTGGACTATTGTCCTCATCTTTGTCGATATTTATCCCAATGTTTATTTCAGTATCTGTCTATATTTCTGAGATGAGGTATTATGTACACTATTTACATTATTTGGACTATTGTCCTCATCTTTGTCGCCATATTTATCCCAATGTTTCGACCTTTCAGTATCTGTCTATATTTCTGAGATGAGGTATTATGTACACTATTTACATTATTCGGACTATTGTCCTCATCTTTGTCGCCATATTTATCCCAATGTTTTTTTCAGTATCTGGTCATATTTCTGAGATGAGGTATTATGTACACTATTTACATTATTTGGACTATTGTCCTCATCTTTGTCGCCATATTTATCCCAATGTTTCGACCTTTCAGTATCTGTCTATATTTCTGAGATGAGGTATTATGTACACTATTTACATTATTTGGACTATTGTCCTCATCTTTGTCGCCATATTTATCCCAATGTTTCGACCTTTCAGTATCTGTCTATATTTCTGAGATGAGGTATTATGTACACTATTTACATTATTTGGACTATTGTCCTCATCTTTGTCGCCATATTTATCCCAATGTTTCGACCTTTCAGTATCTGTCTATATTTCTGAGATGAGGTATTATGTACACTATTTACATTATTTGGACTATTGTCCTCATCTTTGTCGCCATATTTATCCCAATGTTTCGACCTTTCAGTATCTGTCTATATTTCTGAGATGAGGTATTATGTACACTATTTACATTATTTGGACTATTGTCCTCATCTTTGTCGCCATATTTATCCCAATGTTTCGACCTTTCAGTATCTGTCTATATTTCTGAGATGAGGTATTATGTACACTATTTACATTATTTGGACTATTGTCCTCATCTTTGTCGCCATATTTATCCCAATGTTTCGACCTTTCAGTATCTGTCTATATTTCTGAGATGAGGTATTATGTACACTATTTACATTATTTGGACTATTGTCCTCATCTTTTGTCGCCATATTTATCCCAATGTTTCGACCTTTCAGTATCTGTCTATATTTCTGAGATGAGGTATTATGTACATTATTTACATTATTTGGACTATTGTCCTCATCTTTTGTCGCCATATTTATCCCAATGTTTCCCAATGACCTTTCAGTATCTGTCTATATTTCTGAGATGAGGTATTATGTACACTATTTACATTATTTGGACTATTGTCCTCATCTTTGTCGCCATATTTATCCCAATGTTTCGACCTTTCAGTATCTGTCTATATTTCTGAGATGAGGTATTATGTACACTATTTACATTATTTGGACTATTGTCCTCATCTTTGTCGCCATATTTATCCCAATGTTTCGACCTTTCAGTATCTGTCTATATTTCTGAGATGAGGTATTATGTACACTATTTACATTATTTGGACTATTGTCCTCATCTTTGTCGCCATATTTATCCCAATGTTTCGACCTTTCAGTATCTGTCTATATTTCTGAGATGAGGTATTATGTACACTATTTACATTATTTGGACTATTGTCCTCATCTTTGTCGCCATATTTATCCCAATGTTTCGACCTTTCAGTATCTGTCTATATTTCTGAGATGAGGTATTATGTACACTATTTACATTATTTGGACTATTGTCCTCATCTTTGTCGCCATATTTATCCCAATGTTTCGACCTTTCAGTATCTGTCTATATTTCTGAGATGATTTATGTACGCTATTTAGGTATTATCTTTTGTCGCCATATTTATCCCATTTTCGACATTATTTTCTGAGATGAGGACTATTGTCCTCATCTTTGTCGCCATATTTATCCCAATGTTTCGACCTTTCAGTATCTGTCTATATTTCTGAGATGAGGTATTATGTACACTATTTACATTATTTGGACTATTGTCCTCATCTTTGTCGCCATATTTATCCCAATGTTTCGACCTTTCAGTATCTGTCTATATTTCTGAGATGAGGTATTATGTACACTATTTACATTATTTGGACTATTGTCCTCATCTTTTGTCGCCATATTTATCCCAATGTTTCGACCTTTCAGTATCTGTCTATATTTCTGAGATGAGGTATTATGTACACTATTTACATTATTTTGGACTATTGTCCTCATCTTTGTCGCCATATTTATCCCAATGTTTCGACCTTTCAGTATCTGTCTATATTTCTGAGATGAGGTATTATGTACACTATTTACATTATTTGGACTATTGTCCTCATCTTTGTCGCCATATTTATCCCAATGTTTCGACCTTTCAGTATCTGTCTATATTTCTGAGATGAGGTATTATGTACACTATTTACATTATTTGGACTATTGTCCTCATCTTTGTCGCCATATTTATCCCAATGTTTCGACCTTTCAGTATCTGTCTATATTTCTGAGATGAGGTATTATGTACACTATTTACATTATTTGGACTATTGTCCTCATCTTTGTCGCCATATTTATCCCAATGTTTCGACCTTTCAGTATCTGTCTATATTTCTGAGATGAGGTATTATGTACACTATTTACATTATTTGGACTATTGTCCTCATCTTTGTCGCCATATTTATCCCAATGTTTCGACCTTTCAGTATCTGTCTATATTTCTGAGATGAGGTATTATGTACACTATTTACATTATTTGGACTATTGTCCTCATCTTTGTCGCCATATTTATCCCAATGTTTCGACCTTTTCAGTATCTGTCTATATTTCTGAGATGAGGTATTATGTACACTATTTACATTATTTGGACTATTGTCCTCATCTTTGTCGCCATATTTATCCCAATGTTTCGACCTTTCAGTATCTGTCTATATTTCTGAGATGAGGTATTATGTACACTATTTACATTATTTGGACTATTGTCCTCATCTTTGTCGCCATATTTATCCCAATGTTTCGAACTTTCAGTATCTGTCTATATTTCTGAGATGAGGTATTATGTACTTATTTACATTATTCGGACTATTCTCCTCAATCTTTTCAGTCTGTCCATATTTATTACTATTTACAATTTGTTTTCTCCTCATCTTTGTCGCCATATTTATCCCAGTATCTGTCTATATTTCTGAGATGAGGTATTATGTACTTATTTACATTATTCGGACTATTCTCCTCATCTTTGTCGCCATATTTATCCCAATGTTTCGACCTTTCAGTATCTGTCTATATTTCTGAGATGAGGTATTATGTACACTATTTACATTATTCGGACTATTCTCCTCATCTTTGTCGCCATATTTATCCCAATGTTTCGACCTTTCAGTATCTGTCTATATTTCTGAGATGAGGTATTATGTACGCTATTTTACATTATTTTATCCCAATGTTTCGACTATTGTCCTCATCTTTGTCGCCATATTTATCCCAATGTTTTGACCTTTCAGTATCTGTCTATATTTCTGAGATGAGGTATTATGTACACTATTTACATTATTTGGACTATTGTCCTCATCTTTGTCGCCATATTTATCCCAATGTTTCGACCTTTCAGTATCTGTCTATATTTCTGAGATGAGGTATTATGTACGCTATTTACATTATTCGGACTATTCTCCTCATCTTTGTCGCCATATTTATCCCAATTTCACTATTTGAGATTCGACCTTTCAGTCTATATATCTGTCTATTTATTTTTGAGATGATCTTTGTCGCCATATTTATCCAAATGTTTCTTGACCTTTCATTCTGTCTATATTTTCAGATTATTTTATGTACATTATTTGGATTGTCCTCATCTTTGTCGCCATATTTATCCCAATGTTTCGACCTTTCAGTATCTGTCTATATTTCTGAGATGAGGTATTATGTACACTATTTACATTATTTGGACTATTGTCCTCATCTTTGTCGCCATATTTATCCCAATGTTTCGACCTTTCAGTATCTGTCTATATTTCTGAGATGAGGTATTATGTACACTATTTACATTATTCGGACTATTGTCCTCATCTTTGTCGCCATATTTATCCCAATGTTTCGACCTTTCAGTATCTGTCTATATTTCTGAGATGAGGTATTATGTACACTATTTACATTATTTGGACTATTGTCCTCATCTTTGTCGCCATATTTATCCCAATGTTTCGACCTTTCAGTATCTGTCTATATTTCTGAGATGAGGTATTATGTACACTATTTACATTATTTGGACTATTGTCCTCATCTTTGTCGCCATATTTATCCCAATGTTTCGACCTTTCAGTATCTGTCTATATTTCTGAGATGAGGTATTATGTACACTATTTACATTATTTGGACTATTGTCCTCATCTTTGTCGCCATATTTATCCCAATGTTTCGACCTTTCAGTATCTGTCTATATTTCTGAGATGAGGTATTATGTACACTATTTACATTATTTGGACTATTGTCCTCATCTTTGTCGCCATATTTATCCCAATGTTTCGACCTTTCAGTATCTGTCTATATTTCTGAGATGAGGTATTATGTACGCTTATTTGGATTTACATTATTCGGACTATTCTCCTCATCTTTGTCGCCATATTTATCCCAATCTTTCGACCTTTTCAGTATCTGTCTATATTTCTGAGATGAGGTATTATGTACACTATTTACATTATTTGGACTATTGTCCTCATCTTAGTCGCCATATTTATCCCAATGTTTCGACCTTTCAGTATCTGTCTATATTTCTGAGATTAGGTTTTATGTACACTATTTACATTATTTGGACTATTGTCCTCATCTTTATCGCCATATTTATCCCAATGTTTCGACCTTTCAGTATCTGTCTATATTTCTGAGATGAGGTATTATGTACACTATTTACATTATTTGGACTATTGTCCTCATCTTTGTCGCCATATTTATCCCAATGTTTCGGCCTTTCAGTATCTGTCTATATTTCTGAGATGAGGTATTATATTATGTATTCATCTTTGTCGCCATTTACATTTTCGATTTGGATATTTCTATTGTCCTCATCTTTGTCGCCATATTTGTTATCCCAATGTTTCGACCTTTCAGTATCTGTCTATATTTCTGAGATGAGGTATTATGTACACTATTTACATTATTTGGACTATTGTCCTCATCTTTGTCGCCATATTTATCCCAATGTTTCGACCTTTCAGTATCTGTCTATATTTCTGAGATGAGGTATTATGTACACTATTTACATTATTCGGACTATTGTCCTCATCTTTGTCGCCATATTTATCCCAATGTTTCGACCTTTCAGTATCTGTCTATATTTCTGAGATGAGGTATTATGTACACTATTTACATTATTTGGACTATTGTCCTCATCTTTGTCGCCATATTTATCCCAATGTTTCGACCTTTCAGTATCTGTCTATATTTCTGAGATGAGGTATTATGTACACTATTTACATTATTTGGACTATTGTCCTCATCTTTGTCGCCATATTTATCCCAATGTTTCGACCTTTCAGTATCTGTCTATATTTCTGAGATGAGGTATTATGTACACTATTTACATTATTTGGACTATTCCCTCATCTTTGTCGCCATATTTATCCCAATGTTTCGACCTTTCAGTATCTGTCTATATTTCTGAGATGAGGTATTATGTACACTATTTACATTATTTGGACTATTGTCCTCATCTTTGTCGCCATATTTATCCCAATGTTTCGACCTTTCAGTATCTGTCTATATTTCTGAGATGAGGTATTATGTACACTATTTACATTATTTGGACTATTGTCCTCATCTTTGTCGCCATATTTATCCCAATGTTTCGACCTTTCAGTATCTGTCTATATTTCTGAGATGAGGTATTATGTACACTATTTACATTATTTGGACTATTGTCCTCATCTTTGTCGCCATATTTATCCCAATGTTTCGACCTTTCAGTATCTGTCTATATTTCTGAGATGAGGTATTATGTACACTATTTACATTATTTTGGACTATTGTCCTCATCTTTGTCGCCATATTTATCCCAATGTTTCGACCTTTCAGTATCTGTCTATATTTCTGAGATGAGGTATTATGTTTACACACTATTTACATTATTTTCTGGACTATTATGTCCTCATTTACTTTTTGTCGCCATATTTTTATCCCAATGTTTCGACCTTTCAGTATCTGTCTATATTTCTGAGATGAGGTATTATGTACACTATTTACATTATTTGGACTATTCCTCATCTTTGTCGCCATATTTATCCCAATGTTTCGACCTTTCAGTATCTGTCTATATTTCTGAGATGAGGTATTATGTACACTATTTACATTATTTGGACTATTCTCCTCATCTTTGTCGCCATATTTATCCCAATGTTTCTTTCAGTATCTAGGTCTGTCTATATTTCTGAGATGAGGTATTATGTACACTATTTACATTATTTGGACTATTGTCCTCATCTTTGTCGCCATATTTATCCCAATGTTTCGACCTTTCAGTATCTGTCTATATTTCTGAGATGAGGTATTATGTACACTATTTACATTATTTGGACTATTGTCCTCATCTTTGTCGCCATATTTATCCCAATGTTTCGACCTTTCAGTATCTGTCTATATTTCTGAGATGAGGTATTATGTACACTATTTACATTATTTGGACTATTGTCCTCATCTTTGTCGCCATATTTATCCCAATGTTTCGACCTTTCAGTATCTGTCTATATTTCTGAGATGAGGTATTATGTACACTATTTACATTATTTGGACTATTGTCCTCATCTTTGTCGCCATATTTATCCCAATGTTTCGACCTTTCAGTATCTGTCTATATTTCTGAGATGAGGGTATTATGTACACTATTTACATTATTTGGACTATTGTCCTCATCTTTGTCGCCATATTTATCCCAATGTTTCCCGACCTTTCAGTATCTGTCTATATTTCTGAGATGAGGTATTATGTACACTATTTACATTATTTGGACTATTGTCCTCATCTTTGTCGCCATATTTATCCCAATGTTTCGACCTTTCAGTATCTGTCTATATTTCTGAGATGAGGTATTATGTACACTATTTACATTATTTGGACTATTGTCCTCATCTTTGTCGCCATATTTATCCCAATGTTTCGACCTTTCAGTATCTGTCTATATTTCTGAGATGAGGTATTATGTACACTATTTACATTATTTGGACTATTCTCCTCATCTTTGTCGCCATATTTATCCCAATGTTTCGACCTTTCAGTATCTGTCTATATTTCTGAGATGAGGTATTATGTACACTATTTACATTATTTGGACTATTGTCCTCATCTTTGTCGCCATATTTATCCCAATGTTTCGACCTTTCAGTATCTGTCTATATTTCTGAGATGAGGTATTATGTACACTATTTACATTATTTGGACTATTGTCCTCATCTTTGTCGCCATATTTATCCCAATGTTTCGACCTTTCAGTATCTGTCTATATTTCTGAGATGAGGTATTATGTACACTATTTACATTATTTTGGACTATTGTCCTCATCTTTGTCGCCATATTTATCCCAATGTTTCGACCTTTCAGTATCTGTCTATATTTTCTGAGATGAGGTATTATGTACACTATTTACATTATTTGGACTATTGTCCTCATCTTTGTCGCCATATTTATCCCAATGTTTCGACCTTTCATCTGTCTATATTTCTGTGAGGTATTATGTATCTGTCTATATTTCCCAATGAGATGAGGTATTATGTACACTATTTACATTATTTGGACTATTGTCCTCATCTTTGTCGCCATATTTATCCCAATGTTTCGACCTTTCAGTATCTGTCTATATTTCTGAGATGAGGTATTATGTACACTATTTACATTATTTGGACTATTGTCCTCATCTTTGTCGCCATATTTATCCCAATGTTTCGGCCTTTCAGTATCTGTCTATATTTCTGAGATGAGGTATTATGTACACTATTTACATTATTTGGACTATTGTCCTCATCTTTGTCGCCATATTTATCCCAATGTTTCGACCTTTCAGTATCTGTCTATATTTTCTGAGATGAGGTATTATGTACACTATTTACATTATTTGGACTATTGTCCTCATCT
This sequence comes from Acanthosepion pharaonis, assembly GCA_903632075.3. NCBI lineage: Eukaryota > Metazoa > Mollusca > Cephalopoda > Sepiida > Sepiidae > Acanthosepion > Acanthosepion pharaonis. The sequence continues at coordinate 1,192,368 of CAHIKZ030005573.1, read as the reverse complement.
TTGTCGCCATATTTATCCCAATGTTTCGACCTTTCAGTATCTGTCTATATTTCTGAGATGAGGTATTATGTACACTATTTACATTATTTGGACTATTGTCCTCATCTTTGTCGCCATATTTATCCCAATGTTTTTGACCTTTCAGTATCTGTCTATATTTCTGAGATGAGGTATTATGTTATTTGGACTGTTGTCTATTTTGTCACATTATTTGGACTATTGTCCTCATCTTTGTCGCCATATTTATCCCAATGTTTCGACCTTTCAGTATCTGTCTATATTTCTGAGATGAGGTATTATGTACACTATTTACATTATTTGGACTATTGTCCTCATCTTTGTCGCCATATTTATCCCAATGTTTCGACCTTTCAGTATCTGTCTATATTTCTGAGATGAGGTATTTACATTATTTGGACTATTGTCCTCATCTTTGTCGCCATTTTATCCCAATTTTCGATTTGGATATTTCTATTATGTCCTTATTTGGATCTTTGTCGCCATATTTATCCCAATGTTTCGACCTTTCAGTATCTGTCTATATTTCTGAGATGAGGTATTATGTACACTATTTACATTATTTGGACTATTGTCCTCATCTTTGTCGCCATATTTATCCCAATGTTTCGACCTTTCAGTATCTGTCTATATTTCTGAGATGAGGTATTATGTACACTATTTACATTATTTGGACTATTGTCCTCATCTTTGTCGCCATATTTATCCCAATGTTTCGACCTTTTTCAGTATCTGTCTATATTTCTGAGATGAGGTATTATGTACACTATTTACATTATTTGGACTATTCTCCTCATCTTTGTCGCCATATTTATCCCAATGTTTCGACCTTTCAGTATCTGTCTATATTTCTGAGATGAGGTATTATGTACACTATTTACATTATTTGGACTATTCTCCTCATCTTTGTCGCCATATTTATCCCAATGTTTCGACCTTTCAGTATCTGTCTATATTTCTGAGATGAGGTATTATGTACACTATTTACATTATTTGGACTATTGTCCTCATCTTTGTCGCCATATTTATCCCAATGTTTCGACCTTTCAGTATCTGTCTATATTTCTGAGATGAGGTATTATGTACACTATTTACATTATTTGGACTATTGTCCTCATCTTTGTCGCCATATTTATCCCAATGTTTCGACCTTTCAGTATCTGTCTATATTTCTGAGATGAGGTATTATGTACACTATTTACATTATTTGGACTATTGTCCTCATCTTTGTCGCCATATTTATCCCAATGTTTCGACCTTTCAGTATCTGTCTATATTTCTGAGATGAGGTATTATGTACACTATTTACATTATTTGGACTATTGTCCTCATCTTTGTCGCCATATTTATCCCAATGTTTCGACCTTTCAGTATCTGTCTATATTTCTGAGATGAGGTATTATGTACACTATTTACATTATTTGGACTATTGTCCTCATCTTTGTCGCCATATTTATCCCAATGTTTCGACCTTTCAGTATCTGTCTATATTTCTGAGATGAGGTATTATGTACACTATTTACATTATTTGGACTATTCTCCTCATCTTTGTCGCCATATTTATCCCAATGTTTCGACCTTTTTACAGTATCTGTCTATATTTCTGAGATGAGGTATTATGTACACTATTTACATTATTTGGACTATTCTCCTCATCTTTGTCGCCATATTTATCCCAATGTTTCGACCTTTCAGTATCTGTCTATATTTCTGAGATGAGGTATTATGTACACTATTTACATTATTTGGACTATTGTCCTCATCTTTGTCGCCATATTTATCCCAATGTTTCGACCTTTCAGTATCTGTCTATATTTCTGAGATGAGGTATTATGTACACTATTTACATTATTTGGACTATTGTCCTCATCTTTGTCCTATTTATCCATATTTATCCCAATGTTTCGACCTTTCAGTATCTGTCTATATTTCTGAGATGAGGTATTATGTACACTATTTACATTATTTGGACTATTGTCCTCATCTTTGTCGCCATATTTATCCCAATGTTTCGACCTTTCAGTATCTGTCTATATTTCTGAGATGAGGTATTATGTACACTATTTACATTATTTGGACTATTGTCCTCATCTTTGTCGCCATATTTATCCCAATGTTTCGACCTTTCAGTATCTGTCTATATTTCTGAGATGAGGTCTATTTTCTGATGTACACTATTTACATTATTTGGACTATTGTCCTCATCTTTGTCGCCATATTTATCCCAATGTTTCGACCTTTCAGTATCTGTCTATATTTCTGAGATGAGGTATTATGCACTATTTTTACATTATTTGGACTATTGTCCTCATCTTTTCAGTATCTGTCTATATTTGAGATGAGGTATTATGTACCATATTTATCCCAATGTTTCGAATGTTTCCTTTCAGTATCTGTCTATATTTCTGAGATGAGGTATTATGTACACTATTTACATTATTTGGACTATTGTCCTCATCTTTGTCGCCATATTTATCCCAATGTTTTTCGACCTTTCAGTATCTGTCTATATTTCTGAGATGAGGTATTATGTACACTATTTACATTATTTGGACTATTCCTCATCTCATCTTTGTCGCCATATTTATCCCAATGTTTCGACCTTTCAGTATCTGTCTATATTTCTGAGATGAGGTATTATGTACACTATTTACATTATTTGGACTATTGTCCTCATCTTTGTCGCCATATTTATCCCAATGTTTCGACCTTTCAGTATCTGTCTATATTTCTGAGATGAGGTATTATGTACACTATTTACATTATTTGGACTATTGTCCTCATCTTTGTCGCCATATTTATCCCAATGTTTCGACCTTTCAGTATCTGTCTATATTTCTGAGATGAGGTATTTATTATTTGTACACTATTTACATTATTTGGACTATTGTCCTCATCTTTGTCGCCATATTTATCCCAATGTTTCGACCTTTCAGTATCTGTCTATATTTCTGAGATGAGGTATTATGTACACTATTTACATTATTTGGACTATTGTCCTCATCTTTGTCGCCATATTTATCCCAATGTTTCGACCTTTCAGTATCTGTCTATATTTCTGAGATGAGATTATGTATTATTTACATTATTTACATTATTTTGGACTATTGTCCCTCATCTTTATCGCCATATTTCCTCATCCCAATGTTTCGACCTTTCAGTATCTGTCTATATTTCTGAGATGAGGTATTATGTACACTATTTACATTATTTGGACTATTCTCCTCATCTTTGTCGCCATATTTATCCCAATGTTTCGACCTTTCAGTATCTGTCTATATTTCTGAGATGAGGTTATTATGTACACTATTTACATTATTTGGATTATTCTCCTCATCTTTGTCGCCATATTTATCCCAATGTTTCGACCTTTCAGTATCTGTCTATATTTCTGAGATGAGGTATTATGTACACTATTTACATTATTTGGACTATTGTCCTCATCTTTGTCGCCATATTTATCCCAATGTTTCGACCTTTCAGTATCTGTCTATATTTCTGAGATGAGGTATTATGTACACTATTTACATTATTTGGACTATTGTCCTCATCTTTGTCGCCATATTTATCCCAATGTTTCGACCTTTCAGTATCTGTCTATATTTCTGAGATGAGGTATTATGTACACTATTTACATTATTTGGACTATTGTCCTCATCTTTGTCGCCATATTTATCCCAATGTTTCGACCTTTCAGTATCTGTCTATATTTCTGAGATGAGGTATTATGTACACTATTTACATTATTTGGACTATTGTCCTCATCTTTGTCGCCATATTTTATCCCAATGTTTCGACCTTTCAGTATCTGTCTATATTTCTGAGATGAGGTATTATGTACACTATTTACATTATTTGGACTATTGTCTCATCTTTGTCGCCATATTTATCCCAATGTTTCGACCTTTCAGTATCTGTCTATATTTCTGAGATGAGGTATTATTATGTACACTATTTACATTATTTGGACTATTGTCCTCATCTTTGTCGCCATATTTATCCCAATGTTTCGATCCTTTTTTGAGAGTATCTGTCTATATTATTTCTGAGATGAGGTTATTATGTACATTTATATTTACATTATTTGGACTATTGTCCTCATCTTTGTCGCCATATTTATCCCAATGTTTCGACCTTTCAGTATCTGTCTATTTTTCTGAGATGTGGTATTATGTACACTATTTACATTATTCCGACTATTATCCTCATCTTTGTCGCCATATTTATCCCAATGTTTCGGCCTTTCAGTATCTGTCTATATTTCTGAGATGAGGTATTATGTACACTATTTACATTATTTGGACTATTGTCCTCATCTTTGTCGCCATATTTATCCCAATGTTTCGACCTTTCAGTATCTGTCTATATTTCTGAGATGAGGTATTATGTACACTATTTACATTATTTGGACTATTCTCCTCATCTTTGTCGCCATATTTATCCCAATGTTTCGACCTTTCAGTATCTGTCTATATTTCTGAGATGAGGTATTATGTACACTATTTACATTATTTGGACTATTCTCCTCATCTTTGTCGCCATATTTTTATCCCAATGTTTCGACCTTTCAGTATCTGTCTATATTTCTGAGATGAGGTATTATGTACACTATTTACATTATTTGGACTATTGTCCTCATCTTTGTCGCCATATTTATCCCAATGTTTCGACCTTTCAGTATCTGTCTATATTTCTGAGATGAGGTATTATGTACACTATTTACATTATTTGGACTATTGTCCTCATCTTTGTCGCCATATTTATCCCAATGTTTCGACCTTTCAGTATCTGTCTATATTTCTGAGATGAGGTATTATGTACACTATTTACATTATTTGGACTATTCTCCTCATCTTTGTCGCCATATTTATCCCAATGTTTCGACCTTTCAGTATCTGTCTATATTTCTGAGATGAGGTATTATGTACACTATTTACATTATTTGGACTATTGTCCTCATCTTTGTCGCCATATTTATCCCAATGTTTCGACCTTTCAGTATCTGTCTATATTTCTGAGATGAGGTATTATGTACACTATTTACATTATTTGGACTATTTTGTCCTCATTTATCCCAATTTTCGTTTCAGTATCTGTCTATATTTAGATCCCAATTTGTTTCCTCATCTTTGTCGCCATATTTATCCCAATGTTTCTATATTTATATTTCTGAGATGAGGTATTATGTACACTATTTACATTATTTGGACTATTCTCCTCATCTTTGTCGCCATATTTATCCCAATGTTTCGACCTTTCAGTATCTGTCTATATTTCTGAGATGAGGTATTATGTACACTATTTACATTATTTGGACTATTGTCCTCATCTTTGTCGCCATATTTATCCCAATGTTTCGACCTTTCAGTATCTGTCTATATTTCTGAGATGAGGTATTATGTACACTATTTACATTATTTGGACTATTGTCCTCATCTTTGTCGCCATATTTATCCCAATGTTTCGACCTTTCAGTATCTGTCTATATTTCTGAGATGAGGTATTATGTACACTATTTACATTATTTGGACTATTGTCCTCATCTTTGTCGCCATATTTATCCCAATGTTTCGACCTTTCAGTATCTGTCTATATTTCTGAGATGAGGTATTATGTACACTATTTACATTATTTGGACTATTGTCCTCATCTTTGTCGCCATATTTATCCCAATGTTTCGACCTTTCAGTATCTGTCTATATTTCTGAGATGAGGTATTATGTACACTATTTACATTATTTGGACTATTGTCCTCATCTTTGTCGCCATATTTATCCCAATGTTTCGACCTTTCAGTATCTGTCTATATTTCTGAGATGAGGTATTATGTACACTATTTACATTATTTGGACTATTGTCCTCATCTTTGTCGCCATATTTATCCCAATGTTTCGACCTTTCAGTATCTGTCTATATTTCTGAGATGAGGTATTATTTCAGTACACTATTTTCATTATTTGGACTATTGTCCTCATCTTTGTCGCCATATTTATCCCAATGTTTCGACCTTTCAGTATCTGTCTATATTTCTGAGATGAGGTATTATGTACACTATTTACATTATTTGGACTATTGTCCTCATCTTTGTCGCCATATTTATCCCAATGTTTCGACCTTTCAGTATCTGTCTATATTTCTGAGATGAGGTATTATGTACACTATTTACATTATTTGGACTATTGTCCTCATCTTTGTCGCCATATTTATCCCATATTTATCCCATATTTCTGTTTCGACCTTTCAGTATCTGTCTATATTTCTGAGATGAGGTATTATGTACACTATTTACATTATTTGGACTATTGTCCTCATCTTTGTCGCCATATTTATCCCAATGTTTCGACCTTTCAGTATCTGTCTATATTTCTGAGATGAGGTATTATGTACACTATTTACATTATTTGGACTATTGTCCTCATCTTTGTCGCCATATTTATCCCAATGTTTCGACCTTTCAGTATCTGTCTATATTTCTGAGATGAGGTATTATGTACACTATTTACATTATTTGGACTATTGTCCTCATCTTTGTCGCCATATTTATCCCAATGTTTCGACCTTTCAGTATCTGTCTATATTTCTGAGATGAGGTATTATGTACACTATTTACATTATTTGGACTATTGTCCTCATCTTTGTCGCCATATTTATCCCAATGTTTCGACCTTTCAGTATCTGTCTATATTTCTGAGATGAGGTATTATGTACACTATTTACATTATTTGGACTATTGTCCTCATCTTTGTCGCCATATTTATCCCAATGTTTCGACCTTTCAGTATCTGTCTATATTTCTGAGATGAGGTTTTATTACACTATTTACATTATTTGGACTATTGTCCTCATCTTTGTCGCCATTTTATCCCAATGTTTCGACCTTTCAGTATCTGTCTATATTTCTGAGATGAGGTATTATTACACTATTTACATTATTTGGACTATTGTCCTCATCTTTGTCGCCATATTTATCCCAATGTTTCGACCTTTCAGTATCTGTCTATATTTCTGAGATGAGGTATTATGTACACTATTTACATTATTTGGACTATTGTCCTCATCTTTGTCGCCATATTTATCCCAATGTTTCGACCTTTCAGTATCTGTCTATATTTCTGAGATGAGGTATTATGTACACTATTTACATTATTTGGACTATTGTCCTCATCTTTGTCGCCATATTTATCCCAATGTTTCGACCTTTCAGTATCTGTCTATATTTCTGAGATGAGGTTTATTATGTACACTATTTACATTATTTGGACTATTGTCCTCATCTTTGTCGCCATATTTATCCCAATGTTTCGACCTTTCAGTATCTGTCTATATTTCTGAGATGAGGTATTATGTACACTATTTACATTATTTGGACTATTGTCCTCATCTTTGTCGCCATATTTATCCCAATGTTTCGACCTTTCAGTATCTGTCTATATTTCTGAGATGAGGTATTATGTACACTATTTACATTATTTGGACTATTCCTCATCTTTGTCCCATCATCTTTGTCGTCCATATTTATCCCAATGTTTCGACCTTTCAGTATCCAATGTTTCGACCTTTCATTATCTGTCTATATTTCTGAGATGAATGTTTCGTATTATGTACACTATTTTTACATTATTTGGACTATTGTCCTCATCTTTGTCGCCATATTTATCCCAATGTTTCGACCTTTCAGTATCTGTCTATATTTCTGAGATGAGGTATTATGTACACTATTTACATTATTTGGACTATTCTCCTCATCTTTGTCGCCATATTTATCCCAATGTTTCGACCTTTCAGTATCTGTCTATATTTCTGAGATGAGGTATTATGTACACTATTTACATTATTTGGACTATTGTCCTCATCTTTGTCGCCATATTTATCCCAATGTTTCGACCTTTCAGTATCTGTCTATATTTCTGAGATGAGGTATTATGTACACTATTTACATTATTTGGACTATTGTCCTCATCTTTTGTCGCCATATTTATCCCAATGTTTCGACCTTTCAGTATCTGTCTATATTTCTGAGATGAGGTATTATGTACACTATTTACATTATTTGGACTATTGTCCTCATCTTTGTCGCCATATTTATCCCAATGTTTCGACCTTTCAGTATCTGTCTATATTTCTGAGATGAGGTATTATGTACACTATTTACATTATTTGGACTATTGTCCTCATCTTTGTCGCCATATTTATCCCAATGTTTCGACCTTTCAGTATCTGTCTATATTTCTGAGATGAGGTATTATGTACACTATTTACATTATTTGGACTATTGTCCTCATCTTTGTCGCCATATTTATCCCAATGTTTCGACCTTTCAGTATCTGTCTATATTTCTGAGATGAGGTATTATGTACACTATTTACATTATTTGGACTATTGTCCTCATCTTTGTCGCCATATTTATCCCAATGTTTCGACCTTTCAGTATCTGTCTATATTTCTGAGATGAGGTATTATGTACACTATTTACATTATTTGGACTATTGTCCTCATCTTTGTCATATATTTATCCCAATGTTTCGACCTTTCAGTATCTGTCTATATTTCTGAGATGAGGTATTATGTACACTATTTACATTATTTGGACTATTGTCCTCATCTTTGTCGCCATATTTATCCCAATGTTTCGACCTTTCAGTATCTGTCTATATTTCTGAGATGAGGTATTATGTACACTATTTACATTATTTGGACTATTGTCCTCATCTTTGTCGCCATATTTATCCCAATGTTTCGACCTTTCAGTATCTGTCTATATTTCTGAGATGAGGTATTATGTACACTATTTACATTATTTGGACTATTGTCCTCATCTTTGTCGCCATATTTCCTATCCCCAATGTTTCGATGTTTCGACCTTTCAGTATCTGTCTATATTTCTGAGATGAGGTATTATGTACACTATTTACATTATTTGGACTATTGTCCTCATCTTTGTCGCCATATTTATCCCAATGTTTCGACCTTTCAGTATCTGTCTATATTTCTGAGATGAGGTATTATGTACACTATTTACATTATTTGGACTATTGTCCTCATCTTTGTCGTCCATATTTATCCCAATGTTTCGACCTTTCAGTATCTGTCTATATTTCTGAGATGAGGTATTATGTACACTATTTACATTATTTGGACTATTGTCCTCATCTTTGTCGCCATATTTATCCCAATGTTTCGGCCTTTCAGTATCTGTCTATATTTCTGAGATGAGGTATTATGTACACTACGTATATTACGTCCTCATCTATGTCACCATGTTTATTACAACGTTTAGTACGATGTACGCTCCGGCTTTCGTCAGGTGGTTGGAATGTCGAGCTGAACCCTTTATTTCGCTCACTAGGGCAGACTGTTCTAGTTCCACGTGCCATGTTTAATGGATGTCAGTTATCAGTTATCTCATGTTAATTCCCCTTTCCAAGTTCTCCACTGCCTTAACCGGGTATTGAACTCGCACTCTTTGGGTCATGTCACTGGATCTAACTAACGCCTTTATCCACTGTGCCATGTGTCCTCTTAGGAACATGTATCACTTGGCCGGAAGTTTTAAATTTCCGCTGCAAAGTTCCATTTAGAATAAGAAACGAGAAGAACCTCCCGCCGCAGTCAGTAAAGACAATTTCAAATTTAATTTGAATTTCTTTCTGATCTTGTATATATTTCGAGTGCATCTAATTACGGTAGATTAAGTTAATGGTGATTTTATTATTGTTTATATCAGAAAGATGGCTTATTTCTTTGAAATTAGTTAGATCTAAATTTTAGTTGTTCATTAGCGATATAGTTGGAGAAATTATTGTTGACCAGAATTCTTTTTACGTTACTGAATTCTTTACACAATGTGTGGGAAGAAGAAATTATTCTTGCTTTTCGGTTGTTCCTGATTTTTAAGATGACCCTTTTATATTAATGCGAACGTTAACATTTGTAACTGAGAAGAAACGTATTTTTACCTTTGACTTTTTTTTCATACAGAGAAATAGTCAAGTGATGACGATTAGTTTCTGATAAAATGTCACGGAAAAAGGATTCTTTTGTTAATGTTAACTTCATATATAAATTGTCGAGCAGAGTTTTCCTCAAGGTATATATATATATATATATATATATATATATATTAATTTATCTGTCCTTTTCATTTGTATGAATATATGAACAATCGAAGAGAAATCACAATTTGCAGAATTGTTAAAAATTTTGTTTTCTACATGAGTCTGTCTGTTTCGCCACTGAAACGATCATCAGACTTAATTTATCTTTCACTCCCTATTTTCATTTTACCACTTTCACTTTCTCTCCCTCTCTCTGTCTATGTTCTTATATATATATATATATATATATATATATATACAACTATTGTAAATTTTTAATGTCCCCCCGCTCTCTGTCTATGATCTTAAATATATATATATATATATATATTTATTAAAGACATTTTTATTTATGTTTAACGTTGTTATTTTTATAGATACAAGTATTTAAGCAAATGCTCTGTTTATGATAAACAGTATTAAATAACATTTACCGGCCTGAATGTCCGAGAAATTTTCATAGAAAATATTCGTTCATAGACAGGATTCGAACCTGCATCCTATACGGAACCGCCATATACGCTGGCGTGCCTTGACCACTCGGCCACCATGAACCTTATGGTGAACAAGGTCGAATTTACTGTTATAAACTACAATCTTCCATGAATCTCGTACATTCATAACTGCTCTGGCGTATCGAATGTAAACAAATGACGTCATATGTTAAGAAATGGACGAGGTCCGACAATTTATTTATTAAAGACATTTTTTATTTATGTTTAACGTTGTTATTTTATAGATACAAGTATTTAAGCAAATGCTCTGTTTATGATAAACAGTATTAAATAACATTTACCGGCCTGAATGTCCGAGAAATTTTCATAGAAAATATAGCGTATATGGCGGTTCCGTATAGGATGCAGGTTCGAATCCTGTCTATGAACGAATATTTTCTATGAAAATTTCTCCGGACATTCAGGCCAGTAAATGTTATTTAATACTGTTTATCATAAACAGAGCATTTTTGACTATCCTCATCTTTTGTCAAATACTTGTATCTATAAAATAATGCAACGATAAACATAAATAAAAAATATCTTTAATAAATAAATTGTCGGACCTCGTCCATTTCTTAACATATATATATATATATATATATATATATATGTGTACAACAATTGTAATTTTTTAATGTCTACGATCAACCATTTCTTATCCAACCTATTCTAATAATCTGCACTAAGCTCCTCGACTTACGTCTGTAGAACAACTTTATTCATTACGCCTCTACCGTGAGTGGATCTTGAACCTTGTATTATATGAACATTTGGTAGAAAATGTGTGGCATTTAATCTTTCTCTGAACCACTGTATTTTCCCACCCAACAAAGTTATTTCCAGTTTTTATTTAACTTTACATTATAAGTGGTTTTGATGTTATAGATCCTTCAAAATCGGGAATGAAGTAATGATTCATTTGCAGGTCTTAGTAAATCTATAGCCAGCCATAGAAACGAAAAATATGGCTGCTGAATTATAAACTTTACTGTTATTTTTTCTGAATGTGTTGACCAAACATGTACTAGAGTTTGGCTTAAATATCAACATTTCAAAAACGAAGAATTTTCCAGAATTGTTAAATCTGGTGGGTTCTTCTTGAGGCTGTTCACGATAAATCTCTCTTCATATATATATATATATATATATATATATATATATATATATATATATATATATATAGATAACTAGACTCGCTTCGAAAAACCCTCAATTTTTTATTTGCTAATCAAATCAATCTCGATGGAAAAAAGGTTTTTACAAACAAACATGAACTTCTGTAGACAAAAAATCGCACAGATGCAGGTCTGAAGCCCAAAGAAAAAACCCCGATACGAGTAAAGAACTAACTAACAGAGCGCTCAATACAACCGTAGAGCAGACCTAGATAAACCTAGTGAGCCAGACAAACCTACCTAGGTTTGTCTCATTTACTTGGTCTATCTATCTATCTATCTATCTATCTATCTATCTATCTATCTATCTCTCTCTCTATATATATATATATATGCCCTTCTCTAAAGTAATTTGTGTTTTCATTTCTTGTCGTGGTGCTAATTTTAGCTTCCCTTCCTTTGTGCACATACAAAGTCCCTTTTTCTACTTTTTGTGCACACCGCGTAAACGAGAAATGAAACACAACGTAGATTGATGTGTACAGGTCTTTGAAAGACCATTAGTGGGACCACGCGTTTACGTTAACAACACCAGGATATCATCTGCGTAACTTATGTTCTTAAGATTGTGTCCGCCATCGATCCGCGCCAGATGCAACATTCTGGGCTTGGGAGAAACTCTGCTTAACAGGAGACTCCGGTGTTTCGGCCACGTGCTGCGGCGGCCTGGTGATGAGTTCGTCCGTAAACTGGTGGCGCCAAACGCACCCACTGGTTGGAGGAAGCGCCGAGGTGGTCAACTCAAGACTTGGCTCGCAACGGTCAAAGCAGATATGGAACTCATGTCCGGTCCTCGCGTTTTCGGGGTCCGACGTTGGAATCGCGAATGGCTCGATCATGCCGTCGATTCTGCTGCCGATCGACGGGGGGGGGATGGCCTTGACGCGTGATGCGGTTAATTCAATTGGAGCCGGCTCAACCCACCCCGGGTGAATGCCGTTACAAGACAAGAAGATTGATAGATCCAGGCAGGACTTATAGTTTTCTCGCTGCAAATGTTAAATACATTTCTGCGAGAAAATATATTCTTGTCTTACTTTTAATGCATGAACACACTCAGTCTATTCTTGTGTACATTAACATTCCATTTTTTTATCCGTATAGAAGCAGTTTGTTCCCAGTAAATATTCCAGGTTTTTTTAATATCTTTTCTAAACAAATTTTTATAGAATTTCACAGAAACCTTTGTGTCGCGCATGCGTTTCTACGAAACCTATCTGTAAGTTCTTTGTCTCGTTCGCTGTTATCTTTATTCAGGTCACAAAAATTACATTTCTTTTCCTGGTGTCTTTAAAGAATCCGAACTCTTCTTGTCTTATTTCAGGTCTAATCCTGCTACGCAAATCTCTTCATCAAAATCAGAATCCCGCGCTAAATCACTTGTCTCTTTAAGCTAATTAAGGCTTCGCGTAGGGATACAAAATGCGATTATCTCCCTTTCAAATCTGTCTATATTTCTGAGATGAGGTACTGTAACTATCTACATCATTTACATTGTTCGGACTGTTGTTCCCATCTTTACTGCGATATTCACGATGTTTCGGTCGTTGTAACTCCGGCCTTCTTCAGGTGATTGGAAGGACATTTGACCCGGTGGATAAAAGCCTTGGTTGGATCCAGTGACATGACCCACAGAGATGTAAGTTCAATACATGGCTACTGCAGTAGTAAACAAAAACTTGGAGTGTTTAGTTGAAGAGAGATAACTGAGACATCCATAAGAGGCATGGCACGTAGAACTAGAACATTCTACCCCGGTGGACGAAATAATTGGTTCAGTTCTAAATTCTAATCACCCGAAGAAGGCCAGAGCGTATAACCGCCGAAACGTCGTGAATAATTATGAGAACAACAGTCCAACCAATCTAAATAATGTAAATATCTCCCTTTGGACTTGATGAAGTCACGTGGCTTACCTGACTGAAGCTTAGTGACGTCGCTGCACAGTGAGGAAAGTGGCAGACCTTCAGTCAAATTCGCGGTGTAAAACCGAACAGTTGGCTCGACGGAGGCAACCATCTCCCACATGATGCAGCTTACAAGCATATGGAGCATTTTCCGATCGCGAATATATCTTCACCAGATATAGAAAGAAGCTATCTCCGGGTCAGTGTCCTCAATATGGAAAAAAAATCGGACTCGCTGCTTCCCTTTCCTGGAATATGTCCTCGCTTGTGACATAGCAAAGGAACCCGGCCCGCTGGAATATTAAATCCTAAACATAGCTTTTACAGAAACACAGAAGTATATCCGGTTCTGTTTTCGTTCTCTTCTCACTCTGCTTGTTGCTGCATATATATGTTATGTTTTCTCTGCGCGGGACAAATATAATTATGTGTATATAATTTTATGCATGACAATGGTATAAAATTCTTTCTGAGAACATCGTATGTTTGTAATTATTTTTTCTTTCAGCTATTTCATCCCGTGCAAGAAATAAAGTCTTATTATATCAGGGATATAATAGTGCCTACAATGCAGGAAAGTCAAATGGAAGAATAAATTTCCATAGAACATATATTTTATGGCGTACCCGACGTGACAATATATTATTTATTCCCATTATTCGAAGTCATCAGGACACTTTAGTAGTTTTATTTCATCTTTCAACCTTCAAAAATATTTTGAAAGTGAAGTATTATTTCTATAAGTATTATTAGTAAAAGACGATATGTGTTGATACCACCGGGTTTTCAGAGAATTCTTAGTACTACCAATATAGAACTTTTCAACCCTCAGATTTTCTATTGTAGAGATAGAACAAAGATACAAAAGGGATTCGGGTAAACATTAGTTTGACAATGGGCATTGGTTAGGATTCCTACAATTACATTCGTCGGTATCCTTAATAATAGTTTCATTGATACTTGCATTATATTTCGATTATTAAAATCAATAGAACTCTAAAAGATATTTCACACACACACACACACACACACACACACACACACACACACACACACACACACACATATATATATATATATATATATATATGGTATATCAAAAATACTTTTACATCCGTTCTCAAATACATTTTGCACACACACATATACTTGCATTATAATTAAGATTACTAAAATCATCAAGTTACACATCAATAGAACTTTAAAAGATATTTCACACACACGCACACACACACATCTATCTATCCAAATAAATATATATATATATATATACATATTTGGTTGATAGATGAGTCTGTGACCCTAAATTTCACGCTTTTGCGATCGTCAGAAAAACATATATATATATATATATAAAAGTGAACATTGAAGTCAACACTCAGAGGCGACAGGTTGTTTCATGCTGGACGCAATCGTCAGGCTGCCTTTAATGTAGCTTGGTAATGCAGCCTCGTTTTCATTACCATTCATGCAGCTGTATGTAAAAACCAATACTGCCTGCTCACAATATGAATATCCTGCCATTGTTAAACAGAGCACTTCTCTGTTAACACTACTACACACGTTAAATGCTGAAGACAGATTAGCCACAAATGTATACGAATGACAAATGTAACTTTAATCTAACTAGTCTACAGCCCGATCTATCGTAAAGTTTCTTTGAACTTAATAACTCAAAAACGAAGTATTTGTGGGCATATGTTTATGTAAGCTTTTGTTTTTGTCTAGTGTAAAAAATCCGTGCCCAAAGTTTGTAAAAGTATTTGTGATATACCCTGTATATAAGGAAACTTTTTTTGAGAAGAAAGTGTGGCCGAGAAGTTTTCATCATTTCCTCGGATGAGGAATACCATGATTATATTTTGTTCGTACAAACCAATCTATGTTAAAATTAATTACACCTTTGATTTCGTATACGAAACAGAAATTCTCTTTGGAATACAAAGTTCGCTACTCATCAGCAAACACTGTCAGTCTTTCGGGAAAGTGAGGGACCCTTTGCCTTTGAACCCTGTGTTCTAACAATTTCATTACTGAAAATAAGAGTCATAGTAAAAACGTTCCTAGATTAAATAAACAAAAAAAAATCATTTGCAGAAATAGGGCACCCGGCCGGTTTATATAACTATTATATATATATATATATATATATATATATGTGTGTGTGTGTGTGTGTGTGTGTGTGTGTGTGTGTGTGTGTGTGTGTGTGTGCGTGCGTGTGTGTGTGTGTGTGTGATATGATATATTGTTTACATTATTCCAGAAACAAGCAGATGCTTCAGTTTCTTTGCCTTAAAGGATATATATATATATATATATATATATATATATATATATATATATATATATATATATAGTACAGTGTATATGCATGTGTGTGTGTGTTTGTGCGTGTGGTATGCACTCCCACCGGTCCGTTTTCAATGATTCATAGCTCATTCAAAAGCCCTAGAAAAGTTTGCCGCATGGAACGATTTTCGTTGAACTCATATTCAGGGTTGCGAGGTTAAATATATATATCAATATATTATACTAGCCATTATCGTTGCTTTCATAGTTCAAGGGCGGTAATTCTTATTTTCCTTTTGTATCCAAAATTGCAGCTAGCTTAAAATTTTCAAGCTAGCTGATAAGGTGCCGTATTGGCTGGCATTTAAGCTAGCTCTTGTGGAAGACATTTGGTTGGCTATCATCACAATAGCTAAGGAGGTGTAGATGCAATGGGCATCAATAAACTACAGAAGAACCCAAAATTGATCGCTGAATTCAAGTATTGAATTAATTTTTAAGCTTTACCTTTTAACGGTTCAACGATAATTCTTCTGCTGCCATTTAAAGACCATTTGACGTATGTAGATCCTCATTTTCCGTGCAAACAATTATTTTTATTTCATGGGTGACAGAACAGGAGACAATTTATAAGATAAAATCAATATACTGTAAAAATGGGAAAACAGAAATTAAAATTAGTTATACATTCAACATTTGAAGAGTTAGAGAAACATAATAGCTAATAAAGTGAACCAATATAATGGAAGGTATATGAATAAATGCGAAATTGGAGCTCAATATTCCCAAGAATTGTGAGATTAAAAAGCCCCAGTTCTGTATTATAGTAATTTGGTATTTACTCGATCTCTCAAGAAGTCGCGTTGTGACACAAGCTCGGTTTAATTTGGGGAGCCTGAGCGCGTACACCCGGGCTAGGAACCAAAATTCCCCTCGCCCTCGCAGAAGTCGTTTGCACTGACCTCGGTACCAGCACCGAGCCCTTTCCTTGCAATGAGAGGGTGCGGCCTCGGGCAGCTGTTCCTCAGAGCCGGCACTTCTCAGTATAATTTTCCTCAATTGTGACTCTGTCCTTTGACGGAGTCGCACCTGAGTGCACTCTGCCCAAAGACAGAAACGAAACTGAGAGAAGATAAATAAACATGTTACAAACTATATTTCTGTCATTTTTATTTACTCAACCCCCCACGAGGTCAGGTTATGATACAAGGTCAGTTTAATGTGGGGAGCCCGAGCGCGTGCATCCGGGCAAGGAAGAAACATTCATTGAACCCCAGCAACCGTCGGTTGCGCTTGCCTCTGTGTCTGCACCGATCCCTCTCTATAGGGCAATCAGAGGGCGCGTCCTCGGACAGCTGTTCCCCAGGTCCGGCATCTCTCAGTATAATTTTTCTCAGTTGCAACTCTGCTCTTTGACGGAGTCGCCTCTGAATGTAATCTGCCCAAACACAGAAACACAACTGAGAGATGATTAATAAACATGTTGCAAACTATATTTTTGTAATTTACGCACGAAAAACCTAATATCTGTATTATATATTTTCTACTTCTAGGCAATATTTATCAAAAGTTTTAACTAATTTGCGTATTGATTTTAAAAAAAAAGTCTATTTCATTAATTAATTGTCCTTCTTTACTGTTCATTAATTCGAGGATTGTTTTGGTTTTCATATGAAAAATAGTTCTGGTTAGGAATACCGTCTTATATAGTGCAGAAAATTTTATTTGGCTTTCAACAATTTGTCATCTATTTGTAAAACTGTCCTTGATTATAACAAGCCAATTTCTGTTTCAAAGATTTCAGCTTATAAATATATCTTACTTTGAAAGCGTTAGTTTACACACATTGTTAGAAATATATAGTAAAGCCTTTCACCTATCTTGGTAGCAAAGTCAACTACAGTGGATTTTCAGATGATGATATCATGCATCGGATTGCTAAGGCTACCAGTGCTTTGTGGGATGAGCGGGATATCCGACTGGATACGAAAATTCGGGTTTACACAGCTTTTGTACGACTCAGAGTCGTGGAATCCATACAGGTACCATATACGCCAGCTGGATTTTTTCTATAAGAGCTGTCTGCGTGCCATCTGTGGAGTGAGCCCTCAAGACAGGACATCCAATGTAGACCTGTGTAATATCGGAGGAATCGAGACATTCCTTATACAGTCTCAGTTGCGATGGACTGGTCATGTCTTGAGAATGTCTCATGACAGGATAACAAACATCCTAATGTACAGCCAGTTAGATCAGGGCTACAGGAGTGTAGGACGCCCATGGCTAAGATACAAAGACAAGCTGAAAAGCAACCTGTCAGCTGTCAATACACCTCATAACACCCTCTAACGGGTAAAATGGAGATCAACCTGTTTTAGTGGACTCATCGGTTTTCCGACTGCTTGTCTGAATCGTCTTGAAGAAGCGAGAGCAAGATCTAAAAGGTCAGCCAATCTAAAAGTGATCTCAGCCAACAATCGCGCATAATGCGGCCATAATAAATGGAAGAGAAAGAAAGGGAATGTGTGACCGTTTTAACGCGTTTGAGTGGATAGTTGACCACACAGGTACAAAGAGATATGAGTAAATCTCAAAACAAACAAAAACTGGAAGTGATGGAGAGCCATTGTCTCGCACGCTCTGATGAGATTTCAAATTTAAAAGAAAAAGTAATGAGTCGAAGTAAAATTTAGTCACCGAAAATCTAGTAGTGTTTTTAATTTAATTTGAAAGACGTTATTCAGATATTTGTACGCAGATATATTCAATCACATGTGCCCCTTTTGTTCCACTCCTTTTCACCATATTTGGAGCGCCAGTCCACAATGTTGAAAGAAGGGTGATCTCTGCCCAGGACCTCAGGCTTTACGCGATCAAATCCCTTTTTCACCATTGATCTTAGGAAGAGTTGCACATATTTGACAGTTTAGATATTTCTAATAGTTCCACGGGTATGACGATAAACTACTTCCAGCAGCGAGGCTTCTCTTTGGAAAATTGGAGATTTTGAGGAGCGTGAAACCTCTTCATAACTGCTGTTGTTCTCAGGTCCACCCAAACCCGGGGTGATAGCACCTGCAAGCGTCCCAGCTATGGGCAAATAGTAAACACCAAAATATAGGGTGACCCCCAAAAACGGGAACTAATTAACAATCCAATAAAACCAAGAGTGATGGAAGAAAAATATTTTATTCATAGTAATTGAAACTTTAAAACATGCCACTTAAGAAACAATGTTGAAATTTTCATTTTTTAAAAATTACGTCCTGTAGATGGCGTCCTCCTGTACGAATGCAATCTTGAAATCTGCTGTTGAGATTCCTTATTGGCTGCTGCAACATCTCAGCTGGGATACTGTGAATTTCATCTTGAATTCTAAATGGCGAAATGTTTACTTGCTCAAGGTCACTGTCTCGCAGTGTTGCCACGTGCTCATGTCTGGCAATACGCACTTCAAAAATTCCCTTTTTTTTTGGTCACCCTGTACTATGAAAGTATAATAATACATTTTTATAGTAAAAATACCAGCTATACATTTATATATAATTTTTTTTTACCAACGATATATATTTATATTACAGGGTGGTCCGAAAGTTTTGTCACCTCTATATAACAATTTTCTATTTCAGATGGCTGATACACGATCTCCTGCGTTTTGAAAGAGAAGTAGTGGGTGACAAAAGTTTCGGACCACCTTGTAGAATTAACAACAATAGATTTCTAAAGCTGAATTGCCAACAATAAATTTTATAAAAAAAAATGCCCAACAATAGATTTTCTCTGTAGTTGAAGCCATAAAACTATGCTCAAAACATTATGATTCTGGCATTAAATAACACAGAGGCTGATATGCCGTTAAACAAAATCTAAACCATCGACATGAAAGATATTTTTGAACAGGTTTGACGCCATGCATGACATCAATATAAAAATTTC
The DNA here is from genome assembly GCA_903632075.3 of Acanthosepion pharaonis. NCBI lineage: Eukaryota > Metazoa > Mollusca > Cephalopoda > Sepiida > Sepiidae > Acanthosepion > Acanthosepion pharaonis. The sequence goes on along the minus strand of CAHIKZ030005573.1, from coordinate 1,172,452 downwards.
AATTTGACGAAACAGGAACACACAAGGCGGTATGCAATTAAGAGATTTTATCATTTGGTTCTATCAAAGACACGGCTTTTATTCTGGTGAGAAGTTTTTTTTTAGTTTTCGCAGATTCGATCTTTATCGAACAGATTTTTTAAAATCTTTTCTATAATGTTATATACTTTTTTTTTGAGAACAGTAGCTATTTATAAATTTCTAACTTAATTTTATTTAATTCCGGTGAACAGAATCTGAAATTAAACAGATGTTATTTCCAGTGTAAACTATCCTGAATCTCTTTCAATTCTCAAATTAAACCACGAAAAAATATCCATGGTCTTGTAGTTTTAATGAGTCGTCGGACACTTATTGTACTCGCGCTAAACCATTTTGAAATGTAAACAAAAACGTATTTTGTGGTTCGTCAACAAGATAAACACATTCAGTATTCAAATGTCATCGTTATTGTAATCTGTGTTTCGTTGTATTTTTCTACTGTTTTCTTTAATTTTTACATTCATTCGTTCATACCGGCATATAAATTCCTTGTGTATCTTGAAAAGGTTCTTGTATCTTTTTAAGGTTGATATTTAAGAATAATGCAAGATGGACGAAGCATTGGAGACTGTCAAAAATCAACTGGATTTCTTCGATTTCGGGGTAGACTTTATTCTGTAGTTGATGTATACAAAAAAAATTACATATTTGTTCCTCGCTGCTTGATGCTACTCAAAGCTTCATGCATATTGTAATCGTCTGGCACACACTCCCTCCCTCTCTCTCTCTCACACACACTGACACACACGCACACACACACACACACATGTATATATATATATGAAGAAATATAGTCTTAAGGTGTGCTATATTTATGGGATAAAGTGATCAATATCAGAGATAGAGCGTGTGTAAATATAAAAGTGAACATTGAAGTCAACACTTAGAGGCGACAGCCTATTTCATGCTAGACGCAGTGGGGCTGACGATTGCGTCTAGCATGAAACAGATTGTCGCTTCTAAATGTAGACTTCAATATTCATATATATATATATATATATATATATATATATATAGTCATCCACGCCAGATTACTTCAAACCGGGATCGAAACTCGCTCGATTAGACATCGGTCAGAGACTTTACTCTTCATTCTTGAAGTTCCCGGATGGCCAACATGTAATTCCTTTAATGTTCTTTTCTATAGTGTAGATGGGATTACTACTCTCTCTCCGTACATTAGTATGTCGTTACAGAATGAGTAAACTTCTGAGATATTCTGGTCTTTACTATTTAGTTTGTCCTTTACTTCCTTTATGAACTCATCATCGGACGCTTTGTCTATTATCTCGTCTATTGTTATAGGAATCTCCCTGACAGTATTGCACAAAGTACCTTTTATTTCGACCTCTGTTCTAATGGCAGCAATGACAGTGTCTTCCAGGAGTTCAGCATACTTAGGTATCAATCTAGACAACCCGTCTGCATGATAGATTTTAATGGATGGGAGAAACACCATTTTGTAGTTATAATTGAGGAGAATGGTTCCCCATCTTTGCAGTCTATTAGCCGTATGTTTTGGCAAACCCTTTTTTGATCCAAAGATAGTAAGGAATGGATGATGGTCTGTCTGCAACAAAAAGTACTTTCCATGAATAAATCTATGGAATTTAGTCACTGAAAAAATGATTCCAAATGCTTCTTTTTCTATTTGTGAGTAACCCCTTTCAATTAGTAATAGCGTCCTAGATGCATGGGCGATTGACTTAAAAACAAATGGCCGCTGAATCTAAATAATTCATGAAGTGGAGCTCTCAAACTGTGCATTCTTGGGACAAAAACGTTGTAATAATTGGCAAGACCTAAAAATCTTTGAAAAGCCGACACATTTTTTGGTGCTGGCATATTCTTTATTGCCGTTGCCTTATCTGGATCTTGATGTCTTCCGTCTTGGTCAATTTGCCCCAAGTACCTAGTATTTTAATTTAAACCCGTAATCCTGGAGTATCTGTTTATATTTCTGAGATGAGGTATTATGTACAATATTTACGTTGTTCGGACTATCATCCTCATATTTATTGCCATATTTATTACAACGTTTTGGCCGTTGTACGCTTCGGACTTCTTCAGTTAGTTGGAATGTCGAACCGAACACTTTATTTCGATCACTGGGGTAGGCAGTTCTAGTTCCACGTGCCATATCTGATGGATGTCAATTATCAGTTATCTCCTGTTCTTCACTGCCTTAACCGGGTATTGAACTCACACTCTTTGGGTCCATTCACTGGATCTATTTATCTATTTATCCACTGTCCCATGTGTCCTTGAAGACATGGCAGGTGGAAAAGAGTGTATTGAAGTGATACTTGAGTCTTGAATTATGGGAAGAAAAAGAGAGTATTGAAGGGATTCAAGAGCCTTGTATTAGATGAAGAAAATGAGGTCATTGAAAAGACACTTGAGACTTGTATTAAGTAAAGAAAAAAGCGTATTCCAGTGATGCTTAAGCCTTTTATGAGGTGAAGAAAAACAGCGTATTGATGTGACACTTGAAACTTGTATTGGTTGAAGAAAAAGAGCGTATAGAAGTGGCTCTTGTGACTTGTATTATATGAAGAAAAAGAGCGTATTGAAGAGACTATTGAGACTTGTATTAGGTGAAAAAAGAGCGTATTGAAGTGATTCTTGCAATTTGTATTATGTGAAGAAAAGAGCGTATTGAAGTGATTCTTGCAACTTGTATTATGTGAAGAAAAAGAGCGTATTGAAGAGACAATTGAGACTTGTATTAGGCGAAAAAAAGAGCGTATTGAAGTAATTCTTGAGACTTGTATTGCATTAAGAAAAGCGTGTGGAAGAGACAATTGTATTGGGTGTAGAAAAATATTAAAAAAATATTAAAGTGACTCTTGAAACTTATATTATGTGAAGAATGTATTAGGTGAAGACAACGAGCGTATTGAAGTGCCTCGTGAGCCTAGTATTATGTGAAGAAAAAGGGCGTATTATAGAGACATGTATTAGGTGACAAAAGCGTATTGAATATACACTTCTGGCTTGTATTATGTGGGAAAGCATATTAAAGAGACTCTTGGGACGTGTGTTAGGTGAAGAGAAAAAGTGTATTGAAGTGATATTTGGGCCCTGTGAAGAAAAAGAGTTTTTTGAAGAGACTCTTGAGACGTGCATTAGGTGAAGATAAGGCACTTATTGAAGTGACTTTTGGACCCTGTGAAGAAAAAGAGTTTATTGAAGAGACTCTTGAGACGTCTATTAGGTGAAGAAAAGGCGCTTATTGAAGTGACTTTTGGGCCATGTGAAGAAAAAGAGTTTATTGAAGAGACTCTTAAGACGTGTATTAGGTAAAGAAAAGGCGCATATTGACGAGACTCTTGGGACTTATACTAGGTGAAGAATAACATCGTATTGAAGTTATTCTTGTGAATCTTATTAGTTGAAGAATAAGGGTGTATTGAAGTGGTTCTTGAGCCTTGTATTAGATAAAGAGAAAAAGCGTATTGAAATGTCTCATGAGATTTGTATTAAGTAAAGAAAAATAGCGTCATTTAGAGACTTGTATTAGGTGAAGAAAAACAACGTTTTTCCTGTCGTAACTGTAATCAATTTTAAATACATCTGGGCCGCCTTTTTGTTTATAATAGTTAAATATTTCTCTTTCTACATAAAAAAAAACAAAACAAAAAATTGATGTTCGTTTCCTTTACAACTCATGTTTCAGATTCTGATTTTAGAAGTAAGACCACAACTTTTGGTCGTTTTCCCCACGGCATTACCCATATTTTGAGAGAGTGCTTTGAATCGTAGGAAGGGAAGCTGAGTCAATATGACTTTTGTTTGCAGGGTCCGTTCAGACACTCTTTTGTCTAAAGACTGCCGTCATTTTGCGCTGTAAATGAAAAAAAAAAAGACACCCGGGGACTTTCATTCGGAAACGGAATTTAAATTACATCCGGGAATCTCCAAACATAACACAATCGAAGACAGGAAACGAACGTTTTGCACTTTCAACAGAGACCAAAATAGGATAATCAGCGTTCAGGAACGATTTTTCTTTCATTAACAGCCGAAACGCATTTAGAATTCTGAACTGATAACCCCGAATACAACCCGTTCATCCATCTTCGAGTCAATAGACAGAAGCATCGAAAGATAACAAAGCTTCCTTTTTTTTAATTTGTGACTCGTCTCATTAATCAGTAATATTTGTCAATGACACAACGAATATTTGCTTTAGCCTGTTTGTAATAATTCGTAGAGAAAATAATAGAGCCATCGCTTTCCATTGCATTAAAGTTGCACTCACTGTTGTTGTTATAAGTGCAACAATAACACACCTTATTGAGTGCACTAGCATCAAGCAAAGTTTAACACGTTAACTATCAAGCCACTTGTAAAGTCACGAGTTCGATCCTCATTATAGGCTTCATAATTGTGATAAGAGAACTGTCTATATTTCTGATATAAGGTAATGTATTTATTTATATTATTTACATTGTTCGAACTGCTGTCCTCATGCTTATTGCCGTATGGGAATGGTATGAATCCAACCCTTCTCTCCCCAGCTATAGGCTAAGTAGTAAATGTTGTATCACTCATACCATTATTATCTTTAATAAAAAGAAAAAAAATCTAAAATGTTTTCTGGCTTTAGATAACTTGCAATGGATTGACGTGTCGTAGAAAGCGAATTAGCCGTTGTACGCTCCGGCCTTCTTCAGTATCTGCTATATTTCTGAGATGAGGTATTGTAATTATTTACACTATTTACATTGTTCAGAGTGTTGTCCTCATTGTATTGCCGTATTCACGACGTCTCGGCCGTTGTCTAATCTGCCTTCTTCAGGATATGTCTATATTTCTTAGTGCGGTATTGTAAGTATTTATTCGATTTACATTGTTCGGGGTGTTGTCTTCATCTTTATTGCCGTATTCACGATATTTCGTCCGTTGTACGCCCCGGCCTTCTACATGACCTGTCTATATTTCTGCAATGAAGTATTGTAACTATTTACACTATTTACCCTGTTTACATTGTTCGGACTGTTGCTTGATAATCCCTAGTTAACAAGCATTGATCCTGTGCAGCAAGGATAAAACCTTCAGTTTCAGCTTTCTACCCTGCACTACGTAGCCACTGAGGGGTACGTCAGCTTGTTTGGTACGGGCAGAGTATTGGCCATGAAGCAGTTTATCGCTTCTGTATCTGGTCGGTTGCATTTGTCTTTGCTGTCTTTTGTAAGTATTTTGCAGCTTCAGCCGCTGTACTGTGCTTTACTTGTATTTCTGCGCCCATTTGAAACTCCATTTTGAATTTGTTGGCTTCCTTTATTACGGAGTAAAGACGCTTAGTACTTTCATGTTCCTTGACACATACCATCATCCAGTCTTCTGTAGTTTCCAAGTATCTTTAGAGGCCAATTTTTGTAGTTTTGTAGGATAGTTCTAGTTGAACTAATCCTCTGCCTCCTTCAGATCTGGGCACATACAGACGATCAACATCAGCTTTGGGATGTTGCATGCGGTACCAAGTGAGATGCTTCCTCGTTTTGGCGTCCATTCGCTTAATTTCAGCTATGGTTCAGTTAAGGACCTTAAAGCTGGGACAGCCAATGTGTTTATAGTTGATATACTGTTTTTTTGAGTTTAACTCGGTATTTAGTACCAAACGTACACGCCTGCAGTACTTCTTTCTTACTTTCTCCTTCATTTGGGGGTGTTGTATGCCATCTCCTTCGCTAAATCCTAGGTACTTATAAGTTTCATCATGCTACAGTTCCCTAATCTTTGTGACAAAATATAGATCTATTAAAGGTGTTTCTGTAATTCTACCTTTCTTGAACGTTACTTTTGCACATTTATCTAATGCGAAGTCCATACCTATGTTGTCACTGAAGTATTTTACAATATTGAGGAGGCCTTTCAACTCATTGTCGTCTTTGACAAAGAGTTTGAGATCATCCATGTAGAGTAGGTGATTGAATATTTTCTTATTTATTTTGTAACCATAGCTACTGTTGTTCAGTTCATGTGTAAGAGGGATTAAGAACAAACAAAACAGAAGGGGTGACAGAGAGTCTCCTTAAAACATCCCTCTTCGGATATTTAGACTGTTGGATATGGCAGTGCCTCTGGTGTGACTAAGGTATAGTTTGGTGTTCCACATTCCCATGCTATGCTTAAATAAATTTAATACCATAGGGTGACTTTATACATTTCCAAAGTGTTAAAGATCCAAGAATGTGGAACACTATCAAAGGCTTTACGATAATCAATCCACGCTGCGCTAAGATTTCTACGTCATCTACTGCAATTTTCCAGGATCTTTTTATTTATCAGTAGTTGATCTTTGCAGCCATATGAACCTCTCCTGCAGCTCTTCTGTTCCAGCAGAATAAAGTTGTTTGTTTCGAAAAAGGAATAAGTACAGTTCATCAGGACAGACGTAATCAACTTATACGTTGTGGAGAGACATGTTATCGGTCTATAATTTTTCGGGTCATCTTTTTCATTTGTTTTTTGACATGAGGTCTTTAATACATTCAGCCATCCATTCCGGGATTTTATTGGGATTATTTACAAGCGTTGATAATGTTTTTGCAAGAATTTTATGGATAGATGAGAGATGATAAAGCGAGAAATTGGGCAACTTGTCATTTCCTGGGGATTTCCATTTTTGGTATTTCGTTAGAGATTGTCTAACATCATCTGTGGATATATTTTCCCATTCTTGCAGATGTGTATCCAGCAGTCGTTCTTCTTCACGCCGTATCCATTCTGCATTTGGGTTATATTCCTTTGGGCTGTTCCAAACATTTTCCCAAAATATTTGCACATATGTAGGTGTTTTTCCAATTTCCCTGTAAAATTTCTTAAGGTCCGTTTGGAATATTTCATTTTGGCGATAGAACCTGCGACGTTTTTCGTATCGTCTTGTTCTCTTATTATTATTGTTATTGTGGATTCCGGGATGAAATCCGGTACCAATAAATAACAAACGCCAGGAATGAATATAGGAAAATAATGTATTCACGTAATAATACAAATTGGTAAAGCAGGTTAGTAGTTCAAGGAATGCGGTTTAGTAGCAAAATATATATACAGTCTTTGGTATTGAAGTATCGCTGTATGACTTCTTACTGAGTCTACGTGCTCGCTCACTGTGACTTCTACAACACTGTTACCTCACCTTCAATCTTCCGGTTACCTACAACCTTTTACTCTGTCACTCTGGACTCGACTCGACTCTTCGGTCTTCACCTAGCCGTAGTATATGTATATACTGGGTGAGTCCATTTGTGTATAAAGGGGGAGAACCCCTCAACAATTATTATTATTATTATTAATCGGTCAGTTTTGAAATATTGAATGGATAAATGTCTTCTGAATAGTTTTTTTTTATCTGTCCTCATGTCATTTTCATGTCATGCCATTAATTTAAAATCTTCGATCCTTAAACACAAAAAAGTCGTGCTGGATTGTTTTGTAATCTCAAGGATTCTATATCGCAGTACAAAGTGTAGGTTTGAAGTAACAGAGATGTGGTTCTACAGAAAGATGCTGAGAATATCAGTTGAAATTACTGGGAGGCATAATGAGAAAGTAGAATTGGTGAATTTAACACCCACAGGAAATTCTGAAAATAATTGTGACATAGGAAAACAGGGAGTAATCTATCTGAGTACGTATAAATACTCGTAGATGGCAAAACAGGGAGGGATTTCATAGAGATAAACATTGTCTAGAGATACGAATAATAGGACGTTGTGGAGAACCATGATCATCCACGACCCGAAGAGAAATACTACATAAAAGAAGGGGCAATCTTGAAGACATTCAAAGACCATTACATTTCTTGGATTATTTAAATTATTCGGACTGTTATCCACATCGTCATTGCCCTATTCACAACGTTTCGGTCGTTGTAAGCCCTGGCCTTCTTCAGCTGATTGGAATTTCGAATCGAACCCTTTATTTCGTTTTTGGTTCACTACCGCTGTGGTCTTGTGTTAGACTGACAGCTCTTTGGGTCTAGTCACTGAATCTAGCCAAAGTCTTTATCCAGTGAGCCATGTGTCCTTGAGGCCGAAAAGTTTTGCATATGGCAATAAAGATGAGTACAACAGTCTGAATAATGTAAATAATGCAAGTAATCATAATACCTCGTCTCGGAGATATAGAGGTCGAAACGTTGTGAATATGGCAATGAAGATGAGGATGACAGTGCGAATAATGTAAATAATGCAATTAATCATAATACCTCGTCTCGGAGACCTTTACATTTTGTCGTGTAAAATATGTTAATGTTTTAATTAAACGTTCTTCCTAATTAGCACCAGTAACTTAGGAGACAAAACTAAGTGAGTGTAATTAAGATAAAAAGCAAACATTTGCAGTGATTAATTAATGAATTTTACATTGTTATTGCTGTCTATACGTTCTGTGCTTTCATTCTTTAATTCTTCCATTAGCGATAAATATCTCAAGTTGCATGTTTTCTATAAAATGTGTCTATGAATTTGTGTAAATGATGGCGTACAATTTAAGAGAAGCTAATGGGTCCATTTTGATTGTATTTTCGCTCTTGCTTTGAATCTGCCACATTTGATCTGGTGCTTCTGCTGTATATTTACCGTATATCACCATGTATAATACGCATTTTATCCAGAAAAAAATAATAAGCAAAATTAGGGGTGCATATTATGCATAGTTACAAAATATCTTCAAAACTTGCCGTTTCGTAGGTCGATTTCAGTTGCAAAATGACTACTTACCACAACTATACGACAATTTGACACTAACATTTGGCGATTGTGACCCCATAAGGATGTCAAATACAATCCCACGTACCTAACAATACTTACAAATATAAAATAAGAATTATGATAAAACTAAATTAGAATAATATCAGTATATGTTTAATACCATGTTTGTGAAAAACTACATACAAATCCGGTAGATTACACATTATATCGGACAAAAACAGATGAGTCTGCGCAGTAGGCACAATATAGGTATTTCCGTTTCCTTTTAGAATCGTGGCGATAGGATTTTTTTTATAAATATCTTCAATTACATTTTGAATAACAGTAGGAAACGCTGGCCGTAATCAAATTGGAGAGGTACAGTTTATAATGTTTGATTACCAAACAAGGGGTGCGTATTATGCGTGAGTAAAAGCATTTTCTCACATTTTCAGCACAATTTTAAGGGTGCGTATTTTGGATGAAGAGGTATTATACATGTGGAATTACGGTAGATATTCTTAAATCCAAAGAAGAATCTACAATCCATTTGTCCTGACCTAGCATCTTGGCTTCAGTCACTTCCCGCTGCTATAACATAGCTTCCCCGTACCTGTTATATAAATAAGTTCATGGTTTAGTTTTCTGAAGAACTTTCCTCTATGTTACCTAAACTTTATGAATTTAAGGGCTGTATTAGATTGGTGGATAGATCTCATCATTTTACAATTGAAATAACTAGATGTAACCGCCAGTTCTATGCTAAAATAAAAATCTACCATCTTTACGTAGTGCACACTTTTGACGACTTATGATTATCTAATGGTAAATACAATGTTGTTTATTTATGTCTTTACAAAGTACTAAACATAAACAAAAGTTGCGAGCCTGGTTCGAGTGCATCTGGCAAGTCTTGATTTCCTTTTTAATTCGTCCATGCTTAGAATATTGCTGCCACATTTAGTTCAGAACCCCTGCTATTTACTTTAACCTCCTTGATAAAATCCAAAGAAGAATCAGCAATGGTCCTGATCTGACATCTCGGCTTCAGTCACTTTTCGACCGCCATAGGTTCACCTGTCTGTGACTTTTCTATAAATACTTTCATGGTATATGTCCGTATTCGCTATGGTACCTAGATTTTTTAAAATTTAAGCGCTGTACTAGGCTGGTATCAAGATCTCATCAATTTACAGTTGAGCTGGCTAGATTTAGCCGTAAGTTCTTTGCTAACAGTTACTTTTCTCGCACTTCTTGCTTGTGTAACTCTTTTCTGGCTCCATGCTTTCCGGCCAAGATTAATCTTAAATGCAACGTCAATCGCTATCTATTCTCGCATTTCTCGCTTGTGGAACTCCCTTCTGGATCCATGTTTTCCAACTTTAATCTCCAAAAATTTAAATGCAATGTCAATTGCTATCTACTGTCTTCCTGATTACTCTTTTCTCTTCGTGCTCATTATTAATGTTTCTATTCCTAATTCTTCCACACCCTGTAACACCCTTGCGTCTTAGTGGCTTTACTGCCTTACTTGTGGAACTCCCTTCCAGCTCCATGCTTTTCAGCTAACTTTAATCTGCAAAATTCTAAATGCAATGTCAATTGTTATCTACTGTCCTCCAGATTACTCTTTTCTCTTCTTGCTCATTTTCCTAATTTTTCCACATCATGACCCCGCCTCCATGCGTCTTAGTGGCTTTATTGCCTTTCATGTGTTGATACGGATTAAAGTAAAAATAAAAGCGTCACATCCTTTCGGTAGATTCCTTTCGGACACGCCGTTTGTTAATTAGTCTCTTTTTGTTTGCCTAGTTAATGTGAGTGACTGTCATTCCAAAACTGGACCCCGACATATTTTTTTTGTTATGTTCCTTATTAAGATTCCCAATTATATCAGTTTTTATATTCACTTTTTATCTTGATTAGATCAGCCGTAAATATTTCCCCATTCGCAAAAAGGATGTGTCCCCCACCCCGCTCTGATACCTGTAGTTGAGCTTCTTGTGTCTGCTTCTCGGCAGAATACAGAGGACACTCTTCCTTTTTGTAGGTTGGACCCTCCATATTAAAACAGTTCTTATTTCTGTTTGAACGTTTTCTTCCTTTTAAGTTTATTACTGAGTTCACTCCCTTCTCGTTTATTTCATATGTAAATTTTTCTAAGTTTTCGAAAAAAAAATTAAAATACAGCGAAAAATATTTGTACATATGAAGGAATTTTAAAATCATGGGTGTTTTATTGGGATCCCTGCGAATATCTGCTATTGTGGTGCATGTTGCATTGAATGGAGAACAATGGCTTCGTGTAGTGATTACGTCAATTGTTTGAAAGAATGAGTCGTTAGCCAGTTAGTAGGATAGACAGTGTTGACCAGCCTTTCCGGCTTTGTGCCACAAATTAATGTAACCAAAAAATAAAGAGCAATGTCATTTTTTTCAATATTTTACAAGTATAGTAACCTTACAAAATTACATATACACTGCCGTAATTTTTATTGCATGTGTAAGACAGTATCTGTCGTATATTTCGGAGTGGAAGTATTATGTACACTATTTACATTATTCGGAATATTGTCCTCAACTTTGTTCTCATATTTATCACAACATTTCGGCCTTTCAGTATCTGTCTATATTTCTGAGATGAGGTATTATGTACACTATTGTTGTAATAAATTTGGCAACAAAGATGAGGACAATAGTCCGAATAATATAAATAGTGTACATAATACCTCATCACAGAAATATAGACAGATACTGAAAAGCCGAAACGTTGTAATAAATTTGGCAACAAAGATGAGGACAATAGTCCGAATAATATAAATAGTGTACATAATACCTCATCACAGAAATATAGACAGATACTGAAAGGTCGAAACGTTGTAACAAATATGGCAACAAAGATGAGGACAGTAGCCCGAAAAATGTAAATAGTGTACATAATACCTCATCTCAGAAATATAGACAGATACTGAAGGGCCGACACGTTGTGATAAATATGGCAACAAAGATGAGGACAATAGTCCGAATAATGTAAATAGTTTACATAATACCTCATCTCAGAAATATAGACAGATACTGAAAGGCCGAAACGTTGTGATAAATATGGCAACAAAGATGAGGACAATAATCCGAATAATGTAAATAGTTTAAAGGAGTAATATTATTTTATTATTATATAAAAACTATATTATTATATATTACTCTATTCTTATTATTTTTATTATTACATCGATTTCATTACTTTGTTATTGTTGTTCATGTGGTAATTATAGATAGTATAATATAGTTTTTATATAATAATAAAATAATATTTAGGAGCTCCTATATAAAGAGAACTGACACATGTAATGGTTGAGTCATTCATCACGCGAAAGTTAAAGTGCTAACATAACTTTAGCATCTGGGTAGTAATTGCTTGACCTGGAGGTCGGAAACTGACCAATCAGTGTCAACATAATTACCACGCTTTTATTGGACAATTGCGTTCAGTCAGCTCGCATTTTCTCCCTTTTCTCTCGGGACTTCAGGTTTGATAGTTGTACTATCCTTTCTTTATTGCCCTTGAACAGACAAAAAAATAGGGAGAGAAACGAACCCAGTTTTAGTAACGTGTTTTATTTCACGAAAGCAATGAAAGTAACTTGTCTATGCTTTTATGGGTACATTGGCATTAGGGGTTTATGTCATATGAAAATATTGGGATGTAAATAATGTTTCTTCTTTTTCTATTGGGAACGCTAAAACAAACTATAAAAACTTATGTTTATCAAGGTCGAAAGTATGGGGCACTCAGTTAGGATCGAACTCACGATTCAGTCATAATTAATCTAGCGGCGGTGGTTTTCTAAACGTGGCACAAGGCAGAAAATACGGGGTACCGAATGAGGATCGAAGTCACTACTCATTTGTAATTGTTCTATCAAATCAAGCTTGCTAAACACCACGTCGAAGAGCCTAAAAATGATTTTATAAGCGTAGCTTAGATGTGGCACAAAGTCGAAAGATTGGGGTACACAGTGAAGATCGAACTAATTATTCATAATTGACCTAGCGAGAAAGCTTGGTAACCGTTACATCACGTCGAATTATCCAAGAATGATTTAGTATGCATAGTGTTGTAACCTAGGAAAGGTTACTGTATGACGAATAACTAAAACGGACGTTGGAAATGAAATGGTAATCTTTATAACATCAACAAAATACAATACTCGCCAGCGGTGTGAAGTAGGTAAACCACTGCTAGTGGGGGACTACAGAGACAGCATATTACCCCCACTTACAATAGTGTCCAACGTATTTATGAAGATTAGGACATATCCATTAGTGTACATAGGCACTGTATATAACACCCCCCGCTTTTTAGATTTACTCTGCACAATGACAATATGTTTTCCTTTTCAGGTTAATGTCGATTCTCCCAGTGTTCATAGGTACGGTATATAACACAAAATAAAAAAGAAAGAAAGAAAAAAAACAGAGAGAGCAAAATATTGTAACCTAGAGAAGGAATGAGGAATAACCATACAGAGGTTGGAAATGAAATGGTAATCTTTATAACGTCAACAAAATACAATACTCGCCAGCGGCGTGAACTAGGTAAACCACTGCTAGTGATGGACTACATAGACAGCATATTACCCCCACTTACAATAGTGTCCAACGTATTTATTGGATTGGACATACCCATTAGTGTTCATAGGTACGATATATAACTCTATCTCAGTTCTGGTTCTATCTATCTATCTATCTATCTATCTATCTATCTATCTATCTATCTATCTGTTGTAACCTAGAAAGTATTACTGTATGAGGAATAACCAAAATGGAGGTTGGAGATGAAAATGGTAATCTTTATAACGTCAACAAAATACAATACTCGCCAGCGGCGTGAAGTAGGTACACCACTGCAAGTGGTGGACTACTTAGCATATTAGGCCCCACTTACAATAGTGTCCAACGTATTTATGAGGATTGGGACATACACATTGGTGTTCATATGTACGGCATATAACACATAGTTAGGTGTGGCACAAGGCCGAAAGTGCGGAGCACTATTAAGGAACGCAGATAAAACTCAGTCGTAACTGATTCTTGTAAGACAAGTTTGTTAACCATTACACCACATCGAAGTGTTCACTTACTTTTATCAATGAGTTATTAAAAAGTACAAAAAAATTCATCTTAAACAGAAAATAAAATTAATATCGTAGCTGAAATAGTTACGGACATCTTGCGTTTAAACGCAGGTTAAAACGAAAAGTTAAAATCTTAAATGAAGATTTGCCTTCAAACTGGGCAAGTTTAACCAATTTGGAGAAATTTACAAATCAAAATCTTTGTATGATGTCCATCTCTTCATTTTTCATGGCACCAAAGTAAGCAAAGCTTTGTTCACCTTTGTAAATTAACCCTTTCATATTTGAAAGGGTTATTTATCGATGCCGTCGCTTAATCGGCAACTTACAAAGCAATACTCAGGGAAATATAATTCGGTGCCCCAGCTGATGTTTAAAATTGCATAGACAGGTTGAGTTTCCTTTATCCGAAATTCTTGGGATCGGAAGTTCTTCGATTTTTAGATTTTTGCAGATTTTAGAATACAAACTATTTAATTTGTATATCAATAAAATGGGGGAAAATGATAAAAATCAATTAAATGGGGCAGCTTGAGAATGTAAACCAAACATAAACACAATAACATTTTACATTTCATAACACATATACATATACACTGAAGGTAGATTTATATAAAATTTAATATATTTTGTTTATATACACATACAGGTAATGATGTTCGCCCTGTAATGCTCACACAGATTTTTAAGTGGGTAAATTATGATTTCACGTACAAATAATGTTTTGTACTTTCTATACATGTACCCAAAACATGATCCCTACTTAGAAAATACATATAAATATATAGCAGTCCAGTACTATTTTATTTGTGTTCTAACAGTGTTTTCATTGTCTTAATACTTTGTTGAGTTTCTCAAATGAATCTTTAGCTGTTTCAATGCGTCTTTGATATTCTGTCACGCTTTCCGTCATCTGTTACTATGCAACCCAGATTGTTGAATACCTGAATTTTCTTGATTCTGGCATCCTCTGTAGCTTAAACTGTCTTGTTTGTTGACGAGAAAGCATTCTGTCTACTCACTACTTTCTGTCCGCTTTTCCTTTTTAGTGATATACAATTGCGCTCATCAAACAAGCTGAGAGTGGAAAATTGACTTTTAATTGAGCATAACACGTCAAAGAACTTGAACGTGACGCTCTTATCTATCCCCGATCAGTTTCGAATATTCCAACTATTTCGGTCTGGGAGGAATGTGGGCTGGGAGCTGTGATTTAGGACTTTTTTTTTTTATAAAGATGGTATGAAGGAGGAGTTCAAGGTCCATAAAAGAGTTACTTTTTCGCAAGCTGGTGGCAGAAACCTCGGTCAGTGCTACGTGCTTTCTCAATTTTCTCAAATCTAGTAACAACCATCCCATCTCCATTTTGAAAGAAATGCATAAGCCAGAATTATTTTTTTAAACTGTTTTTGTCATTTGTTATTTTTCGATAGCAATTTCGCTTTTATATTCTCCCGACTTTTAGTGGTTACCCGAGAAACGCCAAATAAAATCCAGGTTCAAATGTCAGCATTTAATTACACTGTCTAGAATTTCTTTACAATTCCTTTCGAAATGTAATTTGTATATCTTGAGATAAAGTACCGCCACTCAGTTGCGATAACTTGGCTTAAATAGAAATTTAAAAATGGAAAATCAATCTCGAAGCTTTCTTTTTAGCTTTAATTGAAAGCGAAATGATTATATTTACTGTTTCCAGTAAGGAAAATACTCTGGTGTATTTCAAATAGAAATTATATTAATTACAATCTCAACTTTTTGCACACTTTAAGAAATCGTTTAAATCCAGTCATTTTTGACAGATTTGTAAACAAAATTTAATTTTAATTCTCAGTTTTAAAAATCTTGCAAAAATAAAATATATTTTTCTGAAATTTTATTTGAGAAATATTAGTTTATTTAAAGATTAATTAATTTGATTTAAAATATATTACTTACTTTAAGTTTAAAACAAAACAGAAATTAACTTTTCAACAACTCGTAAATCAGTTGACGAGGTGCTGACGCTTTTATTATCCTTCTACGGAGATTTTATCTGATAAAACATAATTAAAGAAAATGACGAGTGAACGCTTTTCTATATAATTTTTAAGCTCTCAGTAATCTTAAAAATGTTGGAAAATGTTCTCCGTAATCTAATTTTAGGAACGTTGAATTGAAATTTACTATAGTCATCGCTCTTATTTTGTGATTATGTCATGTGTGGCCAACCATGCTTTCAAATAGGGGCAAGTTACGTATACATAAAAAAATTAATGAAAATATTGGTTTAAAACGACTTTTAATGAGATTTCCAAATTTCAGTTATTAAATGTAGTTTTCACGTTAAAACAATATCACCTAACCTCCTTGAAATAAGGATATATATATATATATATATATATATATATATATATATATATATATATATATATTGCGAATTCGTAGCCCAAACCAAACCATTTTCCGGTACGGGTTGGCGTTACACCTGTGTTTATTAGAAAATAAATAATTCTGAATAATATTAACAAAGATAGTCTGCTTAATAAACAGAACGAGATATGATAGCCTGTAAGCACAGAAAATCGTTGCTCTTAAAATACTGGAAGACAGGCTAATTTACTCTTTTTTTAATTAATTTTTTAAAAATTTAAAATTTTTCATTTAAGCTTTAGGATTCACACCGTTTATCTCCCTTTGACCTGGCAAGGGTTATCAGAAACAGAGCAGCGTCTCTAGTAATAATTTTAAATTTCTGTTTTTCCTTTATTTATTTTTATTTTTTAAATCTCCTCACCCCCCGCCATTTTTAAATCTCCGCCCCCTTTCTTTTTGGAAAATGAACATTTTCTACACTTCATTTCCTGCATCTTTTGTAACATCTTATTTTTGGACTATAAGCAGCATTCCTCCCATATGACATCTGTGCATTTTTATAAAAACCTAAAATATACCTTGTGCCTGATGAGCTGGAAAACTAGCGAAACGTAAGCCGCATACCAAAACGTAGGTATACGTATATGTGTATTTGTTATATATATCTATATATCTATATATATATATATAAACTAAAACTATAAATAAAACATATATATATATATATATATATATATATATATATATATATATATATATATATATATATATGATAAAAATATAGTTTTAAGGCACGCTATATTTATGAGTAAACCTCTACAATGTGATTGATAGGACGTATGTAAATGTGAAATTAGACACAGAGGTTAAGACTAAGCGGTGACAGTTTCATGCTTATACGCAATCTTCAGGATATAATTCAACAGCGATATTAATTTTGTTAGTAGCCGTGTTTAATATTACTCTGATACTTATACTGTTTTTGTTTTCTGATGACACACTGCACCAGAGTATCTTCAGCATATTAGTAGCGGTTCTAATCTATTTTTTATTGATTACCCTACGGAAACCAAATCAAAATATGCTCATACGCCGTGATTTTTAAAGATGCAAAAAAAATTTGATTTATTCGTAATCTGAGATGCTTAATGGAATATTTGGAAGAGAAAAAAATCCATATATTGAATTTCAAAATACTTTAAAACATTTTTATCAAGATATCACATAATATGGGAATATCTGCTTTGACTTCCGTAAGGGATCAATTTACAATGAATTTGCATAGCAAAATTAATTTTTATTCGTCACGAACCAATTGACTAGGAGCGTTTAATCAAAATAGGCTTTATTAGAAATAGTTTATTATTCACAAAAAAAGGAAAAACAGAACTCATTTCTTTCTACTCATTACGATACAATAGGTGTCTAGGGTCGATGTTAACCATTGTTAAAGTAGTTTGATATTAAAGCGAAGAGACTTGACCTTCGAGAGTGTGATTAATTTGCCAACAACTCTTTCCAGCTACATGACTCATGTGCGCTTAACACCGTAGTTATTTAAAACTCAAATTCTTTTACGTACTTTAGTCCAGTTAAAATCAGAATCGAAAAGACAGTTACACTGTAATGGTCGTGCAAACGGAGGCATAACATTATTTGGAGTGGAAACGCTATCCTTAACGTTGAGTCGTAAACGCCAAGAATCAACTCCATCCATCAAAAATCCGATGTTAATTCGACACATCGGCCATTCTTTTACGGACGGAGTCATTCTCAGACGGCATTTGTAAACTTAACCTGCATTGGTCAATGGACATTGAAAACGGAAACTGCACTGTAAACGTCTCCATAAATAGTTGCTCTACGATGACAAGTCAGGAAAACGAGACCGGATGATTTTTCGTCAATTCTGCGAGACCATTTTGCTCTTGGGACGTAGTTTATAAGCAACAACAGTTCTGAATTTACAAAGTCATTGGTTTTTTTTATGTTGGCAAAAAATAAATAAAGTGTAATAAAAAAAAGTAAGCTCAATAAGAGAAAAAAAACATTCGAAAATTACACTTAAATTTTGAAAGTAAATCATACTTGACCTGAAGAAAAAATTCCTAATCATTTTGTCAATATAAACATGGGTTACTCGCTTTCTGTATGGCAATTTATTAGTATAGCTAAGATGTGACATAAGGCCTATATTTTGGAGCACCCGGAGGGGATCGAATACGTTATTCAATCATTAATGGTCTAGCTAGGAGGAGCTTGCTATCCATTATACCACGTCGAAGTGACTCCGTTTTGAATATATACGATATGATCTCGGCCTCTTCATATCTATGAGGCAATAATGAAATGTTCACGGTCCGAACAAACTTCGGACTTCGGACTTTAAGACTTAGGTAAAAAATCTTTTAGAAACTTTCCATAATAATCAGTTTATCTACAAAATAAACAAATAAAAAATAAAAGAAGTGATGGTGATGTTGATCTATTTAAAATTATATATATATATATATATATATATATATATATATATATATATATATATATATATATATGAAGAAATATACTCTTAAGGAGTGCTATATTTATGGGATAAAGTGCTCAATATCAGAAATAGAGCGTGTGTAAATATAAAAGTGAGCATTGAAGTCAACACTCCAGAAGCGACAGGCTGTTTCATTCTAGACACAATCGCGTGGCCTAACGATTGCGTCTAGCATGAAATAGCCTGTCGCCTCTAAGTCTTGATTTCAATGTTCACTTTATATATATATATATATATATATATATATATATATATATATATATATATATATATATAGCATCCGGACGTCTACCCACATTGATGAGCTGTGATACAGCGAAACAGTCTGACTGTAGATGACTATATATATATATATATATATATATATATATATATATATATATATATAATATATTGTAGTATAAAATTAAAAAAAATAATTCATTTGGGTAATAGACCTATTACTATATTAATAGAAATCTTGTCGGCATTAAATAACCCATTGAGGTTGATATGCCGATAAAACAAAACAAACCAAACCAAATATATATATAAGGAAATGGTAATATTAGCCATTTCCTCATAGGAAATATTAGCCGTTTCCTTCATAGACTGAAGAGGAAAAATACGTTATTTAAGTTCTGTGAATGTTATCGCTATTTCCAGTAATGATGGGGGTTTCCTTTCTAACGTTTTGTTCGAAGTAGTGTGGAACGTTGATATCTTGATGATGCCATTACTTTTTTCTTTGCGTTACGTGAAGTCCATTGAGCTGTTGCTACTGCTGTTTTGGTTTATTTTATCTGGTACAGTTCTTTGATTGAGAAGTTCGAAGAAGAATGGGCCCCGCTAAGATCTACTGGTTTCATTCAAATTAACTCCGCAGATTTGGTTTCTGCTCATTAAGGAGGCTTGATTGTAAAATGGATTTTATTTTTGTTGTGGTAGGATCCACCTAATTTGCATAGTTGAGTACCGACCATATAAATATGGTTGGTACCGGGAAGAGAGGGAGGAATCAAGAGATTCAACCAGAGACTCTGCCCGACTGCGACTCAGTCAACACATTCTCCAGGAACGGTCTTACCAGGAATATACAAAAGACTATATGTAAATATTGTGTATACTTTCTTGTTTCAATACATTTTGTTCTTAAGTACATTTCGTGTTGCATTATTATTCCATGCATTAGTAAAATTTCAACAATTTTATAAAGCATTAAATGTATTTTGTTGTTTAATATATATATATATATATATATATATATATATATATATATATATATATATATATAAAAAAAAGGCTACACTAATATTCCATGGTCATAATTTATTCCATTGGAATCGTAAATACGATCCAATTCATCAGACCTACAAATTCAAAAATATTTATTATATTATTCTTCCTCTTGGAATTTTTTTCTAAAAATATACATGTATGGGTATTTATATATCTTGCATATGTATGTATATTTTCCACTATTATTATATATATATATATATATATATATATATATATATATATATGCGATGGATAAATTGTCGTCTAAATGACGCAAAAATGAAAACACCCCTGGTATCTCATTTTAACATATATTTATCAGAATTACACAAAAATATCTTGACATTCTAAAGAGTAAATTCATCCAATGTAATTGCCATTGGCTTCAACTAAAACCGCCGAACGACTCCGGAATTTCTTTCATCTCTTCTAGATGGTCTCCTTGTTTAAGTTGCTAAATGCTACCATAATCCTTGCATTCAGTTCATCCTTGGCGTTAAAAGGAGTCTTATTGATCTCTTGCTAAACTACACCCCACACATAATAATCAAGGAGGTTGCATTCTGGGGAGTTAGCGGAGGGGGCAGATCTATCGGTTGATGTGGTTGCAGAAATAGTCTTACAGCCATGACTTCGTTCGCCTACTTGTGTGGCATGGGGCAGTGTATTGTTGCCAGACATATAGTCTTCCAGCAGTTATCCACTTAAACTGTGGTAGCATTACCTCCTCAAGGCAAATGATGTAGTCCTCCATGTTGGGCCTGAGGCGCTCACCAACAAGTTTCTTATCAGAACGATCAGAGTGAGCTTTCCCAGCTGCCGTATCTTCGTAATCACCATCAGAAACATCCAACTCTTTCCGAATCCTCTGCACTGTCCTTAAATGGACACTAAAACACTCTGAAATGTTCGTATTAGATTTTCCGGCGCGAATGCCAAGCAGTACAGCATGCTGCTTCGAAATTTCGGGCGGACTGAATTGCATAATAGTGCTCTTTTTCTCACAGACGGTGTCCAACTGACTCTACTATATGTGCAGCCGACAAAATAAAAACACACAAGGCGCATGCGTGAAATTAAACATATAAAATGGCGATCATCACGTTTTTTTTTAATATATATATATACATTATCAACTAACATTTTGGATCCCCTCTGTATTGCTTCTCTAAGATCATAAAAAATGTAAAATTTGCATATTTGGTTAAATAAATTCGCCTATTGTATATATACGCAAACCTTTTCAGAAAATTCGAACAAATTTTTCTAACAGCATTATAAATTTATTTGCATAAGCTTCGAAAATTTTGTTAAGATCTCTTACATTTTCTGAACTGTAGATATTACGATTCCATTGATTGGTAGAGTTGTCTGTCTTCTCTTCTTGTTCTTGTAACGGCATTCACCCGGGGTGGGTTGAGCCGGCTCCAATATTGGACTTTCATGGGAATTCGGAATTCACAAGCGGTCCCCAAACCCGCATGTATAGGCTTCGGATCAGTTCCCAGGAAACTGACAGCCCGACAACAACAGCACATGAGATTTGATTATAGTAGTGAAGGTTTCGTGCAGGACCATCCACACTTTTTGAAGGGCCGAATACAGAGACCTGGTGGACTATGTGCCACAAGGTCCCCAAACGACCCTTCGCAGGTTTTGAATTCAGAGTTTTCCTTCTCCTAGACCAGTTGCCATCCAAGGCTATAGAACCCAGTCTGTCCTGTTATTTACCCAAAGCTGGTGGGAGAAGAAGAGGATTCACACCCAAGGGTATTAGCACGTAAGTGAATGTAATGGATTCGACTGGAATTCGAACTCGGCTCTCCGATTCCTCAATCCAAGCCGCTATCCATTACTCCACCAAATTAAATATCAGAAACCGTTAAAATGCCAAAAACTAAACAGATTAGTATTGAAAAAAAAACAAAAAAAAACAAGTGAAAATTCTTTCTATAGAAGGGTATTCCGAATGACAGATCGCTCGAATATTACAGATATAAAAAAATGGTGTGCATTATTACCTGCAGCGACATGCAGAAACCGGCGCAAATGATGGCAGAAAAAGATCTGGAAGGCATAGAGTAACATTTTTTGCGGAGTATAGACACTTCATCGTGTCTAGCAAAAAGAACAGATGAAAAACAGCTCACCAACAAACTTCTGAATTTAAATCTACACATCAACAGCCCAATAACTGTTACGGCTTTTAAGAGAAGACGTCCTTCTTTTAGGCTTAAAGGATGTGTATCAGTTAAGAAACCTCGATTAAAAAAGCAAAATAAATGAAAAAGGCTAACATGGCCATAACAGGCCAAGGACTGAAGACTGGAAAAAGGTACTATGGACTGATGAATCAAAATTTGTGCCTTTTGGAAGTAAACGAAGAGTGTTTGTCAGACGAATTCTTTAAAACCAATGAGTGAAAATTTCTCTCTGCCACCTGTTAAGCATCGTGATAGTGCTCTAATGTTTTGGAGGTGAGATCGCTGAAGACTTTGTTTAAACTAAAGACATTATCCGAAAGGAAAGGCATCATACAATAGTGCTGAAGTATGAAATTACTTCTGACTAACGCACCATTGGACAAAAATGTTGTTTTGTAACAAGATAATGACCCAAAAACGCAGTTCAAATTATGTACAAGTGATCTAAAACTAAAGGAAGATAAGGGCAATTTGTAAATCAGGATCTAATAACCTTAGCCGCTAGATCTTTTCACCAATTAAACTAGTATGAAATGAAATTGATCGTAATGTCTGAAGTGAACTGCCTAAGAATGAGCAAGACTTGTTTACACATTTACACACTGCTCGGGAATCACTTCTACCAACAGACTTTTACAAGATACTAGAAAGGATACCAAGAATTTATTTCACATTAATAACTGATCATGGTGGATTCTTTAGTAACTGTCGATATTTCTAAGATGAGATATTATGTACACTACATTATTCGGACTATTGTCCTCATTTTTGTTGCCATATTTATTACAACGTTTCGGCCTTTCATTATCTGTCTATATTTCTGAGATGAGGTATTATGTACACTATTTACATTATTCGGACTATTGTCTTCATCTTTGTTGCCATACGTGTTACAACGTTTCAGCCGTTGTACGCTCCGGCCTTCTTCAGGTGGTTAGAATGTCGAAGTGAACCCTTTATTTCACTCACTGTGGTAGACTGTTCTAGTTCTACGTGCCATTTTTAATGGATGTCAGTTTTCAATTATCGCCTGTTAATTCCCCACTCCAAGTTCTCCAACATGTTTGTCCTCAAGGGCAAATGTCGCAGAGGATAAAAGCGTTGGTTTTGATCCAGTGACAGGAACCAAAGAGTGTGAGTTCAATACCCGGTTAAGGCAGTGGAGAAATAAGGGCATGTAAAAGCGCTTTAACCATTTTCAGTTTCAACAAATTTGTTTTCATTTACGATTGGATTTGTTTAGATGTTGTTAATTTCTCTTCGTGTTTTGATGTTTATGATGCATTTTATGATGTTTTCTATAAATATTTTCTTGGTAATTGTTCTGAAGAACTTTCCTGTACGGTACCTAGACTTTAGGAATTTAAGCGCAATACCAGATTGATAGATAGGTCTTATCATTTTACACATTAAATCGATACATGTAACCGCAAGTTCTATGCTAACAGTTTCTTCAGTCGCTTTTCTCTCTGGTGTAATTCTGCTCCGGCTTTTTGCAAGCTTGTTTCTTAGTGAATTTTGATCTTCAAAATTTTCTGTGAATCGTTAACTTTTGTTTTCTTAATTCCTGTTCTTTTATTGTTTTTTTTTTTCATTAATACTGTTTTTTTCCCTCATATTTATTTTGACGCTCAGTAACTCATTGTATCTCACTGGTCTCATTTCCTTGCCTGAAATGAAAAGATTTTAAAAGAAGTATGTTTCAACATATTTGAAGCTAATGGCTCAGTGACGAAGAAAAAGTAATTTTTAATATAAATATTAACCAATGCTGCTTTGGGAATGGCGGTTTTACGCTTCACTGCGATTGACAGACCAAGTGCACTTCCTTCTTTGACGGACTGTATATATATATATATATATATATATATATATATATATATATATATATATATATGTGTGTGTGTGTGTGTGTGTGTGTGCATATAGATCACTAGGGAACTAACAGATGCTTCTGTTTGGAGCAAATAGTTAGGGTTTTTTATGCCACAGTCATTAGAGTGCTAAATTATATCGGTTGAGTTATTGAAAGGAATGTGTGTATAAAAGGTGGGATTTATCAACACTTATGAACACCAGATTGCCTTCAGATACACAGAATCACACAAACCCACACACGCACACACACAGAAATATACTAGCTTAAAAGGGGCACCTCGAGGTGGTGTAATGGTTAACAAGCTTGTCTCGCTAGAACAATTCCGACTGAGTAGTGAGTTCGATCCTCACTTTCGGCCTTGTGCCACATCTAAGCTATGCTTGGAAAATCACTATACTATCGTAAGAGCCGCATTTTCGAAACATTATTTAAGCTAGTTCTTGCGGAAGCCTTTTGATTGGCCTTTCGGCCAAACAGTAACAATCCATGTATTGAGTGCATGTTAAATTTTATTAAACGTATCCCTTTAATTGAAAAACGCAGAGAGACATTTTCGCATATATATATATATATATATATATATATATGTGTGTGTGTGTGTGTGTGTGTGTATGCGCGTCTGTGTGCGTTTGTGTGTATTAAGAAATATACTCTTAAGGCGTGCTATATTTATGGGATAAAGTGCTCAATATCAGAGATTTAGCGTGTATAAATATAAAAGTGAACATTGAAGTCAACACTTAGAGGCAATAGGTTGTTTCATGCTAGATGCAATCGTGAGGTGATTGCATCTAGCATGAAACAGCCTGTCACCCTAAGTGTTGACTTCA
>CAHIKZ030005573.1:1100000-1145000 GCA_903632075.3 Acanthosepion pharaonis | reverse complement strand
ATGCTGGGATATTTTTCTTAGCCAATAAAATAGGACGGCTTGCCTTTTTACATGAGTCCGTCCAGATCTGCATTTACTTCTAGACAGACATGTTGTTCATGATGACGGTCGTCTTTGAGTATAGAATCCAGAGGTTAGCAGTGAATATTTCGAAGACAGTAGGGAAGCGTAGTTCAGGTTAGCAGTGGATATCCCAGTAAAAGTAGCAGAGCGTAGTTATTCCTTCTGTTCCTCTTCGCCTGACAAGTTGGCACTGGACATTCGGATAGAGTAAACAAAATATCCGCCTTTATACACGACGGATTGAATATTCTACGTCTTCTGATTGGTTAACCTTCTATTGGTGGACTATAAAGTGAGTCAAGTCATTTAGGCTAGCTCACTAGTTACATAATATACACCAAAAATAACTGTAACAAGACCTACTGTGTTCGCATGGTTGACCTTGTATTTGTGTAGAAACACCAACTTTGGGAATTCTTTTGCCTTTTTAACAATTTTGATTTGCTTTAACTATATTGCTTGCTTGGATGATTGTTGCTATTTCATATTTTTGGGCCATTTTTCTTTTCATTGCAAACATTATTAATTCCGATCATGTTATTTATCTTGTGCTTTTAACAATGTCTCCTAACTCATCATCTTTATTAAGAAGAACTTTAACAGAATAGTTCCAAGAAGACGCAAGACGAAGGCTAATATTTCATTTACATTCTTGAACATCCAATTGAAGAAGCAGTTGGCATAGAACGTACGCTGACATTTCAAGTGTATGAGACCATTACGCCAATCTAGTACTGCGATCAAATTCATATAGTCTAGGTACCATGGAGGAAAATTTATAGAAAAAACACAGGGAAGGTAACTTACGGTGGTGGGAAAATGAGCGAAGACAAGATGCCATGTCAGTACTAATGATATTGCAGATTTTATCAAGAACATCTAAATATAGAGAAGCTTCAGTAGCTATTGCGGCAGCAATATTCAAAGCAATGACGAATGGCAGACTTAAAAATATGTTAGATTCTGGCGAAAATAATTGTCTCGCACGAAATTGTGAAACAATATTTCTAGCAGAAGGCCGAACAATTGATTAAATATAATCTTTCCTGACCGTGTCATATGAAAACATTGCTCAGAGAAGGCGTAATAAGAAACTCCCCTGGAGGTTGGCATCGACATTTCTTTACTAACGGCTGTAGAATAATCGTCAACTCAGTTACGATAAAGAGAAAGCGAGCTCGAGATGAATGAAATGTTGGGCTTAAATTAATAATGGCGTTCGGGAGGTTTCAGTTTATTATCTAAAGCTTATGAAACGACAGTGAAAACCACGCAGATTGCAAGCGGACATAGAAAACATTATCTAAGTCACGCGCGAAGGAATTTTTGAGGAATTATTCTTCAATTCGCGCAATCGAGAAATGAATAAAAAAAAACGGCATGTCTCTTGTTGAGAACGTCCAGATATATTGCCGTGTTAAATTAAACGCAACCATGTCGCTATAAAATCGACTCGCCAGAAGAAAAATGTTGACAAATAAAACGGAGCGGGATTGCGTGTCAGGAATAAATGGCAAATTAAAAAAAAATGCTTATGAAACAGTGTATAGACATGAATTTACTTTTGCGCCTCAAAGATCTGTTACTTTCCATTCATCGAAAAAATACCCTTTGAGGGTTTATTTTTTATTTTCTCATCTTCAATATATTTGCGGGAAGAATAAACGAAACATTTCATTAAAAAATAATATATATATATATATATATATATATATATATATATATATATATATATATATATATATATATATATATATATATATATAAATTAATTGATTTAAAATATGTTTTCGCTACACAGTTCGAACCATGTTTCAAAATGTATATATATATATATATATATATATGTAAAACAAAGCATAATATTTTTTCTAAATAAATCCACTTTACAACCAAAAACGTTTGCGGCACCTCTCTTCTCTTCTTTTTAATATACATACTTTTCTCTCGTTGGAACCACTACAACTTTTCCTTTTATATATATATATATATATATATATATATATATATATATATATATATATATATATATATATAGTGCGATGGATAAATTGTCGTCTAAATGAGGCAAAAATGAAAAAACACTACTGACATCTCATTTTAACATATATTTACCAGAATTACACTAAAATATTTTGACAAAAGATCTGTTACTTTCCATTCATCGAAAAAAATACCCTTTGATCGTAAGTCTTTTTAAATTTCTCATTTTTAACTTCAATATATTTGCGGGAAGAATAAACGAAACATTTCATTAAAAAAAAATCAAATTCTTACTTTTACATTTGTTGTTTGATTGTTTTGCATTAGCGGCAGATCAACCCGTATGGGTTATTTAATGCGGAAAACAAAATATGAAAATTCAGACTTTATTATTGTAGCAAATTGATTTTCTTCTATTGGGAGTGTACGCTATACCTGCAGTTTTACTATAAATTATATTGATTATAATTTTACTATAAAATATAAAATATATTGCTGTTCATCTCTATCTATAAAAGGCAAGATGTGTGTGTGTGTGTAACGAATGCACGGCCGCAATTTTCGGCGGATTTGCACCAAAATTTGCATGCACATGCTCCAAGTTAGTTAGAAGGCCAAGATTGACTTTGCATTTCCCAACTCCCATCGATAGTGGAAGTAAGCAAATTTTCATGCTTCTACGGCAGTTTTCATGTAGTTTGCGGCCATTTTGTACTGGCTAGAGTGAGAGCCTATAGCTGGCTACCACGAATAGGCAGGAAGATTCTATTGGCCAGTGTGAAAGCCAACAGCTAACTGACACGAATGTTAACTAGCATGCAAAAAAAATCAAAAGCCGCATTCGTTACAAGTGGGAAAAATTTAAATCTGCATGGCACTTTACTCCAATTGGCTCATTCGCTTGCTTAAACTCAACGTTGATTCTGGTTCCGCAGAACTGGGTTGCGTGTGAAAAAGTATTTGTTGTTAACATTCTTTTTTCATTCGGTTTTTCCAGTTACGAGTCCTTTTTTAAAGCTGATCGTTTTGTGTTCATTTTGCTGCTAGTATCACTATAAAATGCATTGTTGGTCATTTTCTTATAAAAATGTATTGTTGGTAATTCTGTTATAAAATGTATTGCTTTTCATTTTGCTTGAAAATGTATTGTTGGTAATTTTTCCCATAAAAATATATTTTACTTTGAAAATGTATCGTTAGTAATTTTTAATGAAAATGTATTACTGGTATATTTACTATAAAAATATATTTTTATACTTTCCTAGTGTTTTGACTTTTGTTCGGAGGTCAATTATTTGCCCATAACAACTGTTAGGTCCTAGGACCATAACAGGTGCTACCACTGTTATAAAATAAAATAAGACATATCTCGGCTGATTTGCAGGCAAATAAACTAACATACTCAAGAGCGAGAGCCGGATGTGAACCGGATAAGGCCCCGTCACAAAATGACCATTATCGTCGTTTATGCATATGCCCGACGCACGAGTTCCGGTCGAAAAATGAAATAATATTTTAAAGTGTTTCTATTTTTCGACCAATAAAATGCTTCCCTCCCACTATACTCGCGTCGTTTTTCGAGCCTGTTAAGCCATAAAAAAAAAAAACGCCATAAAAGGGGTCACACGGGGAAGTACAACAGCAGTCAACAGGAGGCCAGGGAATAGATCGGTCACGGTCGGTCTGAGCAGCCAGCAGCAGTCAGCAGCAGTAGCGCCACGCCAACCAGCGAGAACTACTATGAGAGATCAACCAGGTCGGCAGCCGGCTTATGAACTATGCTACAAGGTAGCTGTCCCAAAACCACACATTCCTATTGAAATAAATCACGTAAATCTATTTCTGCTGTTGTCGTATTTCTTTCTTGCAAACATACGCTTGTCTATAACACCACCCAGGAAAGCCAACCTCGAGGCGAGTTTGTGGCTCGCCAAGTGTGACATTAAGCGACACGGTCGTTGTGCACAGACTCATCTGTCAACCCGATTCCCACGTCCCCTCCATAAAATGAAAGATAGCCAGCGCTCGAGCGCCTTCCGATGGTCTTTACAGAGAGGAAGTACGGACAATCGATAAATGACAATCGGGAAAACGTAAGTGGCACACGCTTCCGCCCTGCCCTTTACGGACAACCTCCGTCGACGCCAAATCTGACCGGCTGCGTGGACCTTTGCTCGTACTTCAGACCAATTTTTCTCCAACTGGAGGTCGGGTCCAAACCACACTCCAAGAATGCTTTACACAGTGACAAGAAAAAATAAATCAATAAATAAAATAAACAAGACTAGTTTTGACGAGCTTGCAGCCATATTTACAGTGTTAATATTAATATCCTGCTAGGAATAAATTTGACATAACTCTATATCCAGACAGTACCAATTTAATTTCTCGCAAGCTGAGACGAAAACATATTCTCTCTTTTTCCTTTTGCAAGTCGTACTAGCTCTGACCGAACGACAGGACAATACATCCGACTGAAGAAAATAACGAAAACTCCAACCGCTTTATTTTCTTTATTATCATCATCAAATCTCCCACAGAGTGTATATATATATATATATATATATATATATATATATGAATTAAATAAATAAATTTCTCACATGTTTAGTCCATGATATTCTAAGCGTACTTACCTAGAACAATATTTCTCTTACATATATCGATACAGACAATATATGGAATTGTACACTTTATTTCGGGAATTAAAATGATTTATTGATGTAGTTGTTTTCCAATTCGGAAACTTTATCCTTTACACCACCCGAACATCCAAGCTTACTGCACCTGAGAATCCTAAGCGGTCACCCATCTAAGTAGTAACCAGGCTTGACGTTTCTTAACTTTCATGATCGTACGGGAAGTCTTCAGTGGATGAGAGGTTCTAGAAAATATTATATCATTTATATATGGATTATTGCCGCTATCTTTGTTGTTAGGAAAGGCATGAAACCACTTCTTTTCACCCGGCTATGCGTTGAATAGTAAAACATACATTAGAAAATGAATATTATCTAAAAACGAAATTCTTAAAAAGTAAAACAAATATGTCTTTAAATAATCAACCAATCAAAATTCGGACAGAAAAAAACTCTGATGCAGTTTCGGATTTCTCTAATTTAGTCGGGCGAAATGTTTTCAGCATAGCCTCGTACAAAACTTAACTCAGCCTCCAAATAAAGCTAAAACTTCCCTGCTCTCTCTCTCTCTCCTTCTCCCCTTTCTCTCTCTTTCTCTCTCTTCTCTCTCTCTCTCTATATATATATATATATATATATATGTATATATATATATATATATATATATATATATTTACACAAGCTCTATCTCTGATATTGAGTACTTCATGTCATAAATATAGCACGTCTTAATACTATATTTCTTAATATATATATATATATATATATATACTCTGTGAAATAATAAATATACAGTAGAAACCACAGCATCCACGGTTGGCGTTGGTGCTGCGGTTTCCGTCTCGTCTACAGTTACTTTCTCAAATATGTGCGATCTTTATTCAAAACTGCTCAGTGGAAAATGTCATGATGCCATTTCTGACCTTAGGTCTCATGTCGGAACCCCGAAAGATATAAGTATATACTAGAAATCAAAGGAAATAAAGCAGCAGCAGCAGTGACAGCAACAACAACAACAATAATAATAATAATATCTTTGATGTAACAATAGTTACATATTATCTTCTCTCTGATTGCATGGTACCTTACATGTTTGCATCTTCTGAAAAGAAAACTTGTCTCTTAAGGTTTCTAGTTGACACTTGGGTGTAACTCGTACTACACAAATCAAAGTCAAAACGCAACAAAACAACAATAATAATATTAATATTATTATCAATAATAATAATATTATTAATAATAATATTATCAACATACAGATATAGGACCTGTAATAATTCTATGGGACTTTACAATACACAGAGAATCGACCAGACATCGTGATCAAAAACGACAAAAACAGAATGTCCTATCTGTTGACCATGTTCGCCAAGTCTATGAATATAGAATACAGCGCAGTACGTAATCTGTTCAATGAAACAACGTTAAAGATTAACACTCACCAGCAGCGGTTCCGTAATTCCTCAGTCTTCGATATCAGAGGTCGGCAGTGTTTATTCGGAAAAAAAAAACATGGCTGCCTTTATACACGTCGAATTGAATATTCTGAGCCTTCTGATTGGTTAACCCTTGTATTGGTGAACTGTAAAATGAGTCAGCTCATTTTGGCTGGCTCACTAGTACACGGTACGCAAAAATTCCAACACACTTTCTTATAGACAAAGTCCCTGCAGATTGTAATGAGCCTTTGAAGATCTTATAAAAAGCTGTCAAAACAAAAGAAATGGTATGTGGAAATCTAAAAAATGTGTCACATGAGAAATCAGTAATCCAAGTTGTACTTGGAGCCCTCAGATTGATTGGAAAAGGTTCCAATAGATTAATTGAAGGGATTCCTGGTACCCCATACCTTAAAGAAATACAAAAAATGTACTCATAAGTATAGCTCACGCATTACGAAGAGCCTTACCTATGTAAAATATCTGTGTGTTGGATTTTAATAATGATAATAATCTTGAAATGAAAATCTTAAAAATGTGTCACTTTAAGACATCAATAATTCCAGTTATCGTTGTAGCCCTCGGATTGATTGAAAAAGATTCCGATAGAATCATTGGAGAGATTTCTGGTAGCTCATGACTTAACAAAATAAAATAAAAATATTGTACTCACAAGTGCAGCTCACATATTGCGAAGAGCTTTAGCTAAGTAAACTGTTTTTGATCTTAGGTTTTTTATTTTTATTTTTTACAAAAATGCTCAGAGGAAAATGTTATGAAGCTATTTCTGACTTTAGGCCTCTGCTTGCGACCCGGAAATAAATATTTTTTTACAACAGAAATCAAAGGCAATTATAAAGACGCAACCATGGTGAAACGGAGATGATTCTCATGAGCAGGAAAACTCTGAACAACAACCCGCACCTCTAAGGTGTTAATCGTGCCGAGGAGTGAATGGCTGTTGCGTTGCGTTCGTGAACGATCCCCTACAGTAGGGGTCGGATACTCATTCGACCCCCGCGGGCCGGATCGTGTTATAATGACGGGTCGCGGGCCGGACGAAGGCCATCAATGAAAAATTAAGGAAAATTACATATGCACACCCCTGTCAACCTAAATATTTAAAACCATAATGAAAACAAACATTGAGAAATCAGAAAAACAAACGAAAATCTAAAATTAACAAAACACCTAACAAAAATTACTTTTCCTCAAGGAACGTCAAAATACTTCAAAGTGAAAAAAATGAAATTATAAAGATGAAATTATGATGTGTAGGTTTGAAACTGTTATTGAAAATTGTTCCACAAACGAACCACACACACACACATCAAACAAAAACGAAGCACATATACCCATACATACGAGTACAAATAGTTGCAAACATATACACACGTACGTACACATGCGGTATCATTCACACGTTCATGAGGCATGTATGCATAATGCGCGTATGTTTAACTGTCTTTAGATTTCTGCTACCTCGCATGTCACAGTCCCTCCCTGGCCTCTTTCACTTTATCGTTCCTTTTGCTTCTGTTATCTTTTAATGTAGCCAAGGGTCATAACAAATATGTATCCATTATTTGACATTAAACGTAGGCAACGCAACTTGGTAAAATAAGTCTCATGAAAGATAATTGGCAGATAGTCTAATATTTTTAGTGCACTGAAATGTGTAGACATTCTATGGAAAATGACATATAACAAATTTCATTTGAAGGTCGTCTCTCATGTTAAAAATAGAGTCATTGGTAATCAGGCTCGCGGGTCAGTCAAAATGCCTTTGCGGACCGGATCCGGACCGCGAGCCGGAGGTTGCCGACCCTTGCCCTACAGGCTTCGGAACCATGTCTGTAAAAGAACGTTACCCAATATGCCGGGCAATTTTGGGTGAATATTCGGACTCGTGAGAACAATATGATAACTAAAATCAAAAAGTCCAGAAATGCTCTTCCAGTGGATAAACAGAAGGTCCGTTCCTCAGGAAAAAACCTATCCGAGGTC
This sequence comes from Acanthosepion pharaonis, assembly GCA_903632075.3. Classification (NCBI taxonomy): domain Eukaryota; kingdom Metazoa; phylum Mollusca; class Cephalopoda; order Sepiida; family Sepiidae; genus Acanthosepion; species Acanthosepion pharaonis. The sequence goes on along the minus strand of CAHIKZ030005573.1, from coordinate 1,136,869 downwards.
GGAAAATCTGCTATAGGAACAAACTCTTACACAATTAAGGAATCTCCCGTTCTCCACAATCAGAAATATCCCAAATGATGGCCCTGCGAATTCTCCAACGAGATTCACACGCATTCATTCAAAGAAAGATAATGTAAAATTGTCTCCTGAGAAGTACAAACTCGTTATGACTGCATTCTATAGAGTCTTGCACAAATTCCAGAAAAGCATCCCTTGCTAAATATATGCCATTTAACGAGAAATATTGAACAAGCAATTAGAAAAGTACATTGGTGAAAATAGACTAACCAATGTAAGAACGTAAATTTTGAGAAATAACTGGCAGATGCTGATTTTAAAGAAATAAAAAAAACAGCAACCAGAGGTGAATCAACAGAACATGAAAGGGAACCAGAAATGGACATAAAGTACTAACCTCACAGAAACCACTGATCATAATGAAGAAACTGAGATAGTCACCAATCACTGTAAAGGTAATGTTGGGAGAAGGAGAAGAGAAGGAAAGGCGCAATCTTAGTCGCTCACAAGCCTGCAATAAAACGAGTCCAAAACATATTGAACTGAATTATTTTACGAAAAACAAACATACTGTACAAGAAGCCAAGAAATGATGAGCTATATAAGAAAGACACAAAATATTGAAATGGGGGAACGAGATCAGCTCTCAAAATTATAACCAATAATGCATAACCTCAAAACTAATAAACTCTACAATGCAGCACTCAAATTAATTCTGGATGTCGTAGACCCACGTGTAATTCTCAACGAAGCAATATATGCACTAACAAAAAAAAATTAAACATCAAAGTAAAAAAAAGGCAATGTCACATACAGGAAGATCCACCTTGGAAAAGAAAAATAGAGAAAGAAATTGGAAACTTCAGAAGTGAATTATTAGTACTTGATTAATTGGCAAGAGGAACGGGTATAAGGACTGGAAAAGGCATAAATGTTAAAAGAAAATACAGAATTAGGAATGAAAATGAAGTCCTGTCAGCTAAAGAAGAAATAAAGCAAAGAATACAATTGAAATTTCAAAGAATCAGACGCTATGGAAAAAATATTAAGATTCTACAAACAGAACAAAATCTTTCAAACCGATGCAAAAAACTTACAGAGAACTTGGCAAAAAAAAAAAAAAAATGGAGTGACAGCCTCCCAACAAAGGAATGGGTAATACAGTTTTGGGAAAAATATGGTCTTGCCGTAAAGAACATAACAAAGAAGCAGATTGGATTACGCAAGAGGTAGAACGGATTAAAAATAAACCAAAACAAAGATGGCCGGGAATCACAGAAGAGTTGAATGTGCAATGAAAAAAGCACACAAATGGAAATCTCCAGGAATAAATAGAATTTTTAACTTTTGGCTCTATTATCTAAATACAACACACAAAAAAACTAGCCAAAGAACTCCAGGAAATGATCAGTGGCCAAACTAAAATTCCGGCACGAGTAACCAAACAAATTATCTTCTTTCTAGGGAAGAATGGTGACATAAATGTAAAAACAAACTACAGACCAATTACATGTCTTCCCACAACTTACAATCAGTTGACATTTATTCTGACAAAACAGACCTATTCCTTCTTAGAAAAAAAACGACATACAATCTCTTGAACAAAAAGGGTACAAACGTGGCTCTTACGGATGTAAAGATCAATTACTTATTAATATGATGATCTTGGAAAACTGCATCAATACAAAGAATAATCTCATACTGCCTGGCTAGATTAACGTAAGGTAATCGATAGTGTACACCATTCCTGGATCTTAAAGTCTATAAATATATACAATATATCACCCGTCATCAGTTACATAAAGTAAACTATGTCGATATGTAAAACAACACTTCAACTCAATCATGTAAATGGAGTCTATAAGTCTGGTGAAATAATCATCAACAGTGGAATATTTCAACGTGACCCTTTGTCTCCTTTACTATTTTGAATATCCTTAATAGCAATTAACCAGCGAATGTAACAGAACGGTATATGACAATAAAATGTCTCAAAATTAAATAAGCCATCTATTTTAAATGGATGACTTAAAGATATATGCTAGGGATGACAATGAGTTACAAGTTCTTCTGAAAATAGTAAATTTTTTTAGTATAAGATTGGAATTTAATTATGTTTGGATAAATGTTCTAAAGCCACGATTTTATGAAGATTACTACAGCAAACCACCTTATTAGCTTAGACCCTGGGGTAACAATCAAAGATTTAGAGCAAGAAGAAGCTTATAAATAATTTGGTTTAAATGAAGTCAAAGTAATTCACCACAAAATGAAAGAAATAATGCAAAAAGAGTACTGTAGAAGAGTGCGACTAATATTAAGAACTGAATTTAATTCTCAGAAATTAAAAGCCTTGCAATCCCAGTTTTTCAGTTTAATTTCAACATCATGAACTAGACTAAAACCTAGAATACATCATTCAGAGACTGATGCAGACCCATTTTACACATTCCGTAAAGAAGATGAAACAGGTCTTATTCAGCTAGAATTATGATACAGGACAGCTATTATTTGTTTACTAACAAACATAGAAACAAGAAAGGCCTGAATGATACAATTAGTTAAACAAGACGAAAACAGAAAGAAAAAATATTCAATCATGAAAGGCGGTCTTAAATAAAAACGAGATTTACATTTAATATATTCTGTATAAAACCAAAACAGAACCCAACTGTTGCAGGAAACATATGAAAAAGAAAATCAAGGATAAAACTCTTGAGCAGATGAAACAACACTGGCAAAGGAGACCTCTGCATGGTCGATATCCAGAACGAGGCTAATAAAACCAATATCCAGAACGAGGCTAATAAAACCGATATCCAGAACGAGGCTAATAAAGCCGATGTTGATAAAGTTAACACTCATTGATGGTTAAGGGCAACTGGATTAAAGGCTGAAACGGACGACTTTATTCGTGCAGCGAAAGACCAGATTCTTTTCACTAAGATCTTTAGGCATATATCTTACTGTTGCGGATCGTATGCTAAGGTAGGTGTATCAGAAGGTAAATTTTTATATGGCGAAAGTTATGCGTGTTTGCAATTTGAATTATTCCGCAATAAATAGATTACACAAAGAACATAAGGACAATTGCATAGCAAGGAATGACTGAACAACGTGATTAGAGATCAACAATAAAGAGATTTTTATATACAATAAATACACATGCAAAGATAAACAGAATTTTTGTTGGTTTGGTAATTGAGATAATGTTATGAAGAATTGTGGTAAGTAAATGCTGATGCTTTTGGCTTGTTATTAAAATTAAAATAATTTTTGTTCCTGCGTAGTAAAATATCAAAATGTATTGTTCGACTGTTTGTGTGTGTAGGCGTGTGTTATTTATGAGTCAAAATTAAAGTTGCTAAGAGTTGTTTGCCTTTAACTGATAGGCTAAATTGATGAATGTACAATTACTTTGACGTCGTGAAAATGCTCACTCTTTAAGTCAATTGTAGGTGATGAAATATCCAAGCGGACAATGGTTATTTGAATGCTTAGTTGAGTTTGTTGAGAAACTTTAAGTGGATGCGAGTCAGTCAGTAAATTGAACAGCGTGGAGTTTGTATGGATCTCTTGAAATTTGATGATGACTGACTTGAATTGAGTCATGTGTTTGTTTATATAGAGTTGGGTGTTTAAAATTCGGCTCCAGGGACCTTAGGCGGGAAAAGGTTCTGTTGTGACTTTGCTACAGTTCTAACCAATAGAAGATTGAATTTTATTGAAACGAAATGTTGATTGTTATGACTTTGTTTTTTAGAAGGAAGCAATTTTCCGAAAGGGGTGTAAGGTTAATATGGAAGATTCCACAATACATAATAATGTGGATCCAACATACATTAAATATTGGGGAACCATGGACTATCTAGTCTCAGAATGTGTCCTGTACTTGCGCCAAATGAATATAAAAATCGTCATGATAGAGTGGAGCAGTGTTTACAATGGACAAATGTGAAAACACATCTTTATAGACAGGAAGATTAAAGCAAATAGGCCGGACATAATTGTCAAAAACCAAAAAGAAAAAAAAAACTTGCCTATTAATTAATATAGCTTGCCCAACGAACAGTAACCTATTAATCAAGGTATTGGAAAAGCTATCGAAGTATAAAGACCTGAAAATCGAAATAGAAAAAATGTGGTGATTGAAAACAAGAATGCTACTAGTCATAGTAGGTACGCTTGGAATGATAAAAAAAAGGAACACAACAACACATTGAAAAATCCCAGCTTTAGAGAAATACAAAAAATGTCTTGATAAGTACAGACCACACACTAAGAAGAACTTTACCTCCATATAACCCTCGTGATTTAAGAGAGTTAATGTAGCCATAAAAACACACACCTACCTGCCTTAGTTCTTCGCACAAACTTTGTAGGTAGTGTGACCATAACAGAAATTGAAATATATTAACAACAACAACAATAATAATAATAATAATAATAATAATAATAATATTGAAATGAAAATCTTAAAAATGTGTCACATGAGGACATCAGTAATTCCAGTTATAGTTGGAGAACTCGGATTGATTGGAAAAGTTCCCGATAGACTCAATGGAGGGATTCCTGGTAGCCCATGCCTTAAAGAAATACAAAAAAATACAGCTCACGCATTACGAAGAACTTTAGCTATGTAAAATGTGTGCGTTTTAGGCTTTAATAATAATAATGATAATAATAATAATAATTTATCAAGTGAAGCTGATTTCAACTGGCTGAGAGAGATAATAGTTTTATACTGTTTGGAGAATAAGATTTTCAGCATTTCTCATTTTAATGTTGATGAATGAAACGATTAAATTCACTTAAAATAGCTCACTTAAAACTTTGGTAAATTTCAAAGCAAATAAAATTAATATTTCGTTTAATTGGGACCCGACCGAAAGTGTTTATGTGTTTGGATTAGACGAATTATATGTTGCATAAATTCGATAGATTTTTCGGAAAACTCTCTAAGAAAATATAAAAAAGGCAAAGAACAACGTGCCAAAATAATTTGAATTTTCAGATTTATTTACGGAGTTGGGATCTAGGTGAAATCCGAATGTCACCGAGTAGAAACACTCTATAATTTATAGAGGAGACTATATTAGTCCAGCGCATTTTAACAAATTCATTTCAGAAATACAGCTGTATATATCGATTTTCTAAGGAATCGAAAACAATTCTCCTCACGTTGTGTGATTTCGATAAAAAACAAAATCCCGAAAACACCATTATCGTATAATTACGTTAATAAATAGATGACATCAAACACAAATGGTTTAGTGACTGCATATATGAAATTTATATATACATGGGTGTGTATATATACGGATGTATAGTTATGCATAACTTTCTAATACAAACTGTCGGTAATAATAAAGCCCGAGAGCCACTGAGGGTAGAGTTTAACTGCTTAAAATGGTTATAATGAATGAAGTGTTTGATATGATGACGAGAATAAGGCGGATAGATAAGGATTGACCGTTGGTTTGAAGAGGATAAGATTGTAGTGTTCGATGGAGCATCCACGCCGGAGCCTCTTTTACAAAGTTGACGTTTGGGACGAAAGAAGTTGTCTAAGTAAAATGTCCTTCTTATATGCGCAATACGGTCGAGATGCGAGGGTTTGTAGTAGAGCGACAGTCATCGTGACCGAGTGTTTGAGTGTACTCGACTTGTTCAATCTTAGCGGAATTCAACTTAATAGAGATAGAATAAGCGTGGTTTTAGCATTATGGATCTGTACTGGTGCTGTTGGAATTTTGGGGTACCCTGTAAGTACTAGTGAGCTAGCCAAAATGAGCTGACTCATTTTATAGTCCACCAATAGAAGGGTTAACCAATCAGAAAGCTCAAAATATTCAATCCGACGTGTATAAAGGCAGCCATTTTGTTTTTTCTCCCAAATTATCTTCACTGCTAACCTGATATCGAAGACTTAAAGAATTACTTAACAGCCGCTACTTTCTCCGAATCTACACTGCCAACCTCTGATATTGAAGAGATTACGGACTTCACTGGATTCCATGTTCAGAGACTACGGCAAACATGGTCAACAGATGCAACTAAAAAACGGAGCTAATACGAACATTTGCCATGGAAATAGCAACAGATTTATAATAGGTGACGTTTCTTCTGTAGGGAAAAGACCGTCGAGTGAAGATTATGCCATCTTCTGCAAGACCACCTAAACACTTTGTTATATAAGTATTAATATGTTTCAGTTGAATTATAATAGAAATACTGCATTCTTCTTCTTCTTTAGGACGTGGATGATCAGGACTCTCCACAACTTCCTGTCTTTTATAGCTCTTAGAAATGGTTTTGTTATCTCAAATAATTCCTGTTCTGCCACTTACGTTAGGTGGGTTATTACCTGTTGGTTTCTATCTCTCATGCTTTCAATATATCCTGTGAGTGTTTAATTTTCCAAACCTTCTTTCTTCATCATGCGGCATAGACATTTCAATTGTCTCTTTTTTATTCTAATTTTAAGTATGTTTTTCGTTTAATTTTTTTCTAAAACTTCATCGTTTCTCACATGTTTAGTCCATGATATTCGAAGCGTATTTACCTAGAACAATATTTCTCTTACATATATCGATACAGACTACAATATATGGAATTGTACACGTTATTTTAGGAATTAAAATGATTTATTGATGTAGTTGTTTTCCAATTCGGAAACTTTATCCTTTACACCACCCGAACATCCAAGCTTACTGCACCTGGGAATCCTACTCGTTCACCCATCTAAGTAGTAACCAGGCTTGACGTTTCTTAACTTCCATGATCGTACGGGAACCGGTGTTTCAACCTAATACAACCGTAAGTTTTCAGTGGATGAGAGGTTCTAGATAGTTATCTGAATATGATTCTCTTCTGCAAAAATATTATATCATTTATATGGATTATTGCCGCTATCTTTGTTGATAGGAAAGGCATGAAACCACTTCTTTTCGACCCGGCTATGCGTTGAATAGTAAAACATACATTAGAAAATGAATATTATCTAAAAACGAAATTCTTAAAAACTAAAACAACAATGTCTTTAAATAATCAACCAATCAAAATTCGGACAGAAAAAAAAACCCTGATGCAGTTTCGGGCGAAATGTTTTCAGCATAGCCTCGTACAAAACTTAACTCAGCCTCCAAATAAAGCTAAAACTTCCCTGCTCTCTCTCTCCTCCTTCTCTCCCGTCTCCCCTTTCTCTCTCTTTCTCTCTCTCTTTCTCTCTCTCTCTCTATATATATATATATATATATATATATATATATTTACACAAGCTCTATCTCTGATATTGAGTACTTCATGTCATAAATATAGCACGTCTTAATACTATATATATATGTGTGTGTGTGTTTTTTTTGGCTTGTACATGAACAAACCAATAGCCAAGGGAACATAAGGGATAAAAAAAGAAAGAACTAAGAACTTGTAATTGAGGCGAAAACAATTGTCCAGAATCCAAGCTACTCTGACGATCCGCGAAGATCTAGGTAGGTTTGCCTGGCTCTTTAGGTTCATAGTTATATATATATATATATATATATATATATATATATATATATATATATATATATATATATATATATATGAAAAATATTGATGAAATAGAAAGAACCGTTAGATTGATGATCCTATGTTCTTTAGTATTTTCGTTTTTATTTTAAAAAACAGTGCTCGATACACAAGTAGAGCCTATATTATAATTATGTTTTAATAAGTATGATTCCATCGCTATATATATATATATATATATATATATATATATATATATATATATATATATATTTTTTATGTGGCGTGTCCTTTCACGATGTAGGCGATCATGTCTCTCCACCTCACCCTATCCCTTGCAGCTCTCAACAAGTTACTTCCCTCTGCTTCATCCCCCGGACCACGTTCTGTCATCCACTTGCTTAAGTCCGCCAGGTATATTTACATATATATATATATATATATAACGCCTGCGTGTGTTTGATAAACTAATTTAAATAATAGGTAGGTTATTCTGCCGTGCAATTTTCCGTGTAAACTCTGCATATTTAATTACTTGTTCCAGGGAAGAACAGAACTGACATCAATTCTCTATCTTTTTTTACAGGATTTGCATTAACCAACTTTTAATGACAACGCAAATTGAAACTCGTGCGTGTTTTGCACATATTACGGTCTTAATCAACAAACACTTGACGTGTTCTAATTAACTTCAAAAGTTGAATTTATAATTATACTTTGAACGTTCTTCAGGAATTTGGTTAATAATCTATATTCGAAAGTTAAAAATAATTAGGAGGTTATGCGTCGTGTTTGATCTCGTTTACGATTCTATGTTCCTTGAAAACACGTCTACACAACTTCTATGCTACTCTTCATCGACATTTAGATTACTTGGTGGCTGGGATAGCTAGGCCTGTGCATTGAAACACCTTGAAACATCGCGGTTCTGTTCATTGACGTGTGTAGGCTTTGAATCGATTAAAAACTGAACAGCATCGTTGCAAAGCTAGTAATTAGCAAACCAATGTCCGGAGAAAAGAATGAAGACAAAGCGTTAATTTCAAAGAGAGGGACGTTAAAGTAACCTCTTTTGACATTTACTAGATGGGGAGAGTACTGGGTATGGCAATAAAGGCCTCCGATTTTAGATTTTGAAGAGTGAGGAATACCCTCTTATCTGCCGTTATACCCCCCCCTGACCCGGGTTGGTAGCACCTATTAAGGTCCCATGTATGGACAATTAGTGAACCGGGAAACAAAAATTAGTACATTTTTATAGTAGATTTTTATAATAAAACAATACATTTTTATAGCAACATGTCAATCAGTCGTACACTAATATATATATATATATATATATATATATATATATATACATATATATATATATAATACTCTTTCATAGAAAAATGACCAACAAAGTATTTTTATAGGAAAATGTAAATAAACAGAGCACTAAAAATACAAAAATACTTTATTACCAACAAATACATTTGTGTAGTGACATTACCAGCAATACATTTAAAAAAGAGTTACTTACAATATATCTTATGATCTAGAAACTATATATTTCAAAAGATATCTTTACCCTAAAAGCATAAAATTATGTAGAAAATATCTGTACGTGAATTATGTACATTACTCGGACTGTTATCCTGATCTTCATTAGCATATTCCCAACGTTTCGGCTGTTGTACGCGCCGACCTTCTTCAGGTGATCGGAATTTCGAACCGATCTCTTTATTTCCTCCAACGGGGTAGATTTTTCTAGTCCACGTGCCATGCCTCTTCCGAAATAAAGGGTTCGGTTCGAACTTCCAATCACCTGAAGAAAGCCGGGGCGTATAACGTCCGAAACGTTGTGAATATGACAATGAAGATGGGGATAACAGTCCGGGTAATGTAGATAGTGCAAGTAATCATAATACTTCATCTCAGAGATATAGACAGATATAGATATAGATACGTACGAAATATTTTGATTTCGGCATTAAATAACTCATAGAGGATAATATGCCACTAAATAAAATCCAGCAACCAAAAACCCGTGATTATAGTAAAATTACCAGCAATACATATTTAAAGCAAAGTGACCAACAATACACTTTATCTGTAGTTGAAGGCGTAAAGTTACGTAGAAAATATTTAAAATTCGACGTTAAATAACCCATAGATGTTTTATATGCCGCTAAACAAAGTCAATCAACCAGCCAAATGAAGATTAAAGTTTTGAGGCGATAGACGTCTTATGTAAAAAAAACAAAAAAAAAAAAAAAACTAAAATACTGATCGAGTTATCGGCAGACGTTTGAGGCAACATGATCTCTTTAAGTTTTTCAGTGTATCACATTCATTAATTCCCTTCCTGCTTGTACTCAAGCTTACATCCCCTTAATTATAAATGTGTTTCTTCCCGCTGCGATTGGGAATCTAACAGTCGTCTGTATATTAACTCGTACATATTGTACTTATATTTAGAGCTAATGGTGCAGCGAGAGCGTGTAAAAAGTATTTTAATTCTAAAATTCACCCATTACAAGACTTAAAAATATTAACTGGTGGCCGTCATTCACGTTCAGCCCTTGACAGTAGCCGGTGGGAGGACACGATTTTTTAATTCTCATCAAAGCCAAAGTTTCTGAAATGAGGGATTATGTACATTATTTACATTGTTCCGAATATCGTCTTCATCTTTGTTACCATATTTATCACAACGTTTCGGCCGTTGTACGCTCCGTCCTTCTTCAAACAGTGTGAGTTCAATACCTGGTTAAGGCGGTGGAGAACCTGGAGCGTTGAATTAACAGGAGATTACTGATAACTGACATCCATTAGACATGGCACGTGGAACTAGAACAGTCTACCCCAGCGAGCGAAATAAAGGGTTCAGTTCGACATTCCAACCAACTGAAGAACGCCATTAAAGGCGTTGGTTAGATCCAGTGACAGAACCCAAAGACTGTGAGTTCAATACCCGGTTAAGGCAGTGAAGAACAGGAGAGTTGAATTAACCGAAGATAACTGATAACTGACATCCATTCGACATGGTTGGAATGTTGAACTGAACCCTTGAGGACACATGGCACAGTGGATAAAGGCGTTAGTTAGATCCAGTGACAGGACCCAAAGAGTGTGAGTTCAATACCTGGTTAAGGCAGTGAAGAATTTTGAGAAGGGAATTAACAGGTGATAACTGACATCCATTAGACATGGCACGTGGAACTAGAATAGTCTACCCCAGCGAGCGAAATAAAGGTTTTAGTTCGACATTCCAACTGAAGAAGGCCAGAGCGTACAGCGGCCGAAATGTTGTGATAAATATGGCAACAAAGATGAGGACGATAGTCCGAATAAAGCTAAAGTTCTTACACGAGTTGAAAATGCTAACTTGTGCAATGTAGCTGGTGCAATGAGACATTTGACCGGACGGTTGTTATCGGGCCACAGCAAATTTAGACATGAACGGCACCATCTTAAATAAATGTATCGGCAAAGGAAAAAGAATCTTGGACACGAGATAAAGTCGACGACTATAATAGTAAACCATTGCGAATAAAAGCTAAAAACGTAATAAAGCTTCATTTGGCATTGAGGCTTAACTTTTGATTGCTACCTACACTCTTTCGAAATTCAAGAATATTTCTCATTTTCAAAAAAGAAGTCTGTAATCAAAAGCACATCCCAAAACAGTAGGTTATATCAGGCATTAAGGCATTGTAATGACGAAAAAATAGCCCTTAAGACTCACACACATACAGAAGTATCTCATTTAGATCCGGCTTCCGGACACATCAGGTTGAAAGACCGGGTCTTGTACATATCACCGAAGTTAAGCAACATCGAGTCTGATCAGTATCTAGATGATTGGGGTAGGGGAGCTTTGGAATACCAAACGCTGTAAGCTTGGATGCCCGGGTTGTGTAATTGAGGCCCGGAATTTTTGATCGGACAGTCGAATTTCAATTCAAGTTATATTCACTTACGCGCAAATACCTTTGGGAAATGTACGAATCCATTTCTTCTAAGCTATCAGTTAATTAAGACTTCCATCAGTAAATTATAATCTCAACAACAAAAAATGCTCATATTTTAAAAATATTTTCTGGTTTTAAATAAACTGCAAAGGGTTGATAATCCGTAGAAAAATCAATTAACCAATGAAATATTAAAACAGGCATGTCTTTTAGATTTATTTACATTCTCTGGAGTATAAATATATAGAAACTACCGTGGCCACAAAGTGAAGAATGAGTTTATATATTGATTGTAATGTAGAATTGATCCCCCACTTTATATCCACTTATAATTTCTTGGTACTACATAAGCTGTAGAGAACGAATCAATCAATCAATGAAATACTGATTAGCTACACAGGCATGTCTTTTAGATTTATTTACATTCTCTTGAATATAAATGTGCAGAAACTACCGTGTCCACAAAGTGAGGGATCAGTTTATATATTGATTGTAATGTAGAATTGATCCCCCGTTTTATATATGTAGATTTAATTTTTTTTTATCAAGTTCTGATTCGGTATGAATCCACCTATTCTCCCCCAGATATGAGTTAATTAGTTATGGTTTTATCACTAAAATATTATTATCTACAAAAAACAAAACAAAAGCCTTAAATAACCTAAAAAGGGTGATAATCCATAAAAAACGAATCAATGAATTAGATCGATTATGGGCGGAGACGTTAGAATTATGGAACTGAAGTAGACTACTCTTGTTGAAAATACCAGACAGGGCCTGAAACAGACGATCCTAATAAGAATTGTTATAATTCTCATATAAGATCCTAGTTCTGGTTAATGATATTGTAAGGAAAACACTGGAACGAAAGAATTGTGAAGAAATGGTTTAATCACACAGAGGACATGGATTAATAATAATATCGTAGTTTAGTACAACAAATCTTACGACTCAACACTACGTATTGCGACACACTTTGCAACCCATTTTGCGACCTTTGTTCCTATGTGTATAGGTCCTACTCATAGTAAATGAACGAGTCTGTGTTCAACAAGTAGTGTAAATTAGATGATCGTTTTTTTTTTTAACACAGAAGGAGAATCGAAATCTAATAATCCAGTTTAGCTTTCATTCTGGTAAGAGGTGTAATGATGGTACATAATTTTGACCAGGAAACTCTAGGAATTTACATACTTATATAATCAATATCGATCTTTCTATCAGAAGCCATCTCCCAACCTCCGACTACGCCTCGTGTCTTGATCTGATAAGGGGAACTATATCCCTCAACAAAATCGTGTATCCGCGAAGACCCAATCATTTCAACCGTGATCAGAACTACGAGAAAGAGGAAAGGAGAGTCCAAATCTATTTATTCTCTTTCTATACTATATTGGTCAAACACAGAAGAGAAGAAAAGGTACCGATCTGTGTATGACGATAACCTACATCCGCGTCCTGGGTAAGACGATAAACAACATCCGCATCCTGGGTAAGACGATAAACTACATCCGCGTCCTGGGTAAGACGATAAACTACATCCGCGTCCTGGGTAAGACAAGAAACTACGTCCACCAGCAAGGCCTCTGATCAGGAGGTTTTGTGGAGCGTAGAATCATATTTAAATTGCTGGTGTCCCCTGGCCTACCTTGACCCGGCGTGGTAGCACCTTTTAAGGACCCAAGTATAGGCAAATAGTTGACTCCAAAAATGGGGTCAAAACACCGTGAAAGTGTATAAATATTACCAGCATTGTCGGCATTAAATAACCCATTGTATTTGATATGCCGCAAAACAAACCAAACCAAATGAAACCAAACGAAGTTTAGATATTTTTCATTAAAAAATTCCACATCCTAAACAAAACTTCTAATAAAAGACAACGTTCTTGTTTCTCTCTTGACACTAGGGTTTGAAGGGATTCTTTTTTTGATAATAATGTTCACCGATACAAAACTCCAAAACTATTCGAGGTAAAGAGTTACAAATTAAAAGGTGATATTTGGGGAAGATAACGGTTAACTCTAGACTTGGACAAGTTAAGATTATAGTGATCTGTGAAGCATCATCTTGGGAGTCGGTTCCCCTTCTTCAGCGGTTCGTCCAAATAATCTCTTCGCTAATGGAAGACGAAGAGAATGAGGGTGGTTCGGGGTGCGTGGCCTGATGGGTCTTAGCTCCGAAGCTTAGAACTAGTGGAAATAATTAATGTAGTTCGTCTGAACACATACCATGGAAATGACAATAGGGTAGTTAGAGGCTTGCAAAGTTTTGTCTATGAGAAAAGGGGTTGTAGGGTGGAAAATAACCCATCACACACAAGGCTGTGTAGAAGATTTTGGTCTCTCATAACATAGGTACTCATGATCTTGAATGGAGATAAACCTCTCAAAGATAGAAAATAAAATCTGGAACTGGAGGTAAAGGGTGAAGATTCGTACACTAAATCTCTATCTATAAAAGGCAGGATGTGTGTGTGTGTGTGTGTGTGTGTGTGTGTGTGTGTGTGTGTGTGTAACGAATGCACTGCCGCAATTTTCGACGAATTTGCATCAAAATTTATATGCACATGCTCCAAGTTTGTGGAAAGGCCAGGACCGACTTTCTATTACGCAACTCCCATCGATAGTGGAAATAATCGATTTTTTCATGCTTCTACGGCAGTTTTCATGTAGTTTGCGGCTATTTTCTACTGGCCAGAGTGAGAGCCTATAGCTGGCTGCCACGAATAGGTAGGAAGATTCTATTGGCCAGCGTGAGAGCCAACAGCTGACTGACAGGAATCTTAACTAGCATGCTAGCATGCAAAAAAATCGATAGCTGCATTCGTCACAAGTGGGAAAAATTTAAATCTGCATGGCACTTTACTTCAATTGGCTCATTCGCTTGCTTAAACTTAACGTTGATTCTGCAGAACTGGATTGGGTGTGAAAAAATATTTGTTGTTAACATTCTTTTTTCATTCGGTTTTTCCATTTACGAGTCCTTTTTTAAAGCTGATCGTTTTGTGTTCATTTTGTTTAGTTCTTTTTTCGTAACAGATTTAATGTTTAGTGTAGAGCTTAGAAAAAATTCGCAGTGTGAGATAGGAAATAAGTAAGGCATGTAGCAACATCAGCACGGCAAAGGGCACTTCTTTAAAGGCAAGGAAGGGCGAAAATATTTTAAGTCAAGTGATAGCGATTGCTGTATGAGTCGTACGATTTTTGAATCAAGCACGGACAACGCCGGGCCATGCTGCTAGTCCATCATAAAAATCAGAATGTGAAAGGAATAAATAGCTTCGTTTATGGATCACTTATAGCAATTTTAATATAGAAGATAAGAGAATTGGATATAAATTAGTCTGTGCTAGGGATAGTCTCGCCCAAAGCTGCAACCTGCTACAAAACCAAAATAGGTACCTAAATTTAGTATAGTTGCGATAGACATAGTTTTCCCCAATACCGCACATTTCTACAAACCAAAACATTAACCAGAACATTCTATGTTCTTAAACAGCCTCATCACATCTAGACTTTTATATGGGTATCTATCGTATGGTACCTAAGATTGTTTTTAAACTTTAAGCGTAGTACATAACTGGTGTCGAGATCTCATCAATTAACAGATGAACTGGTTAGATGTAGCCGTAAGTTTTATGCTAACTGTTTCTTTTATCGCACTTCTGGCTGGGGGGGGGGGGTGGCTCCCGGCTCCATGCTTTCCAGCCAACGTTAATCTGCAGGAATCGAAATGCAATGTCAATCGCTATCTGCTGTCCTCCTGATTACCCTTTGCTTTTCTCTTCCCGCTCATTATTAATGTTTTTGATTCTAATTCTTCAGCGCTCTGTAACCCCTTGTGTCTTAGTGGCTTTACTGCCTTGCTTGGGGTGAAACTGATTAAGAAAAAAATATCACACATAGCGGTAAACCCATCCACAGTTGTCTAAACGATCGGCTACCCACAACCGCTTTATCAGGACAATAATTAAAATGCTTCAAAGTAATAAAAGCTGTTGGTTTTACGAAATAATATACTTTGTCAGATCTCTTAGTAGACGGCCCCTAAAAAAATCAAAAAGAATTTTGCCAAACTGCAGAAACCATATCAATATAAGACCTTCAAGACCAACGAGACTTAGAGTGCACAGCACGTGTTACATCTAGAGACATCAAGATGATGAATTCTGCATCAACATAAACAAAAGGTTAGGAAAGAAACCGTCATGAATACTGGAAAGTGCGATGATAGTGAACTTAAGAAATACACTTTCCTGAAAAACTCTTTTAAGAGAAAGATTTTATACATTTTAATTGTCAGTAATGCTAAATGCTCAGTCAGTAAAGGGCGAATATTTCCTTGTAAGTAAATGGCTCTCGAAACATATTTAATTAACACCAGAATAAATTATCACAAGTTTGATATGAGAAATGCAATAAAAATCTTCAGCAAGACAAATATAAGTTGTTTATCGTTTAAAAATCACGTAAACTCTCGGAGAAAATATCGTGAATTGCTTAGAATAAATTTATTGAGAAAATAGGGTTTCCGTACAATGTCGAAAACTGAAACTTTCATTTTCTCAAAAGTCTGTGTGGATGGGGATATGTTTTGTCTCTTCTTTGATAAGTTCTCAATTACGTGACGTGTTCATAGTATTTCCAATGTATTTTCTTTTAATATTGGTGCTTTCAATATATATATTTTAATAATATTTTATTTAAAGTATTTCATATTACGACACGGAAATTTATATGGTTCGTGACTTATCACGTCATGAGGCAATGTTCGGTAACATTTGATAAAAAAGATTTAATTTTGGAAACAGAAAACAATACCTTTGCTTATTAAAGAGTTAAGAAGGAGATGGGATCAGCCTTATGGGTATGTCACTATTGACCAATCAAAAGACAGGTCAAAGCTGAAGCAAAAAAAGTTAAAAAATATAGGTTAGATGTTAGTGTGTGTGCGGTATTCATACATGTCTCGGGGAACTGTCATATTACGACGCGACAGCATACATCCGGTTAAGAATATGCTTTTAACCTACGATGAAATAATCCGATATATATATATATATATATATATATATATATATATGACAATTGGTTGATTTTATTTTTTAAAAATTATTTTTATATATACTTAAGAACAATCTTAAAGGGGCCTCTAGTAAGATGAAAACAATTTTATATAATTTTGAGTCTAAAATACAATACTTATTTTATTCAATATTCCTTAATACAAGGTAACATTTAAAATTAAAAAAAAATGATGGAGTTAAATTAATTTTACATGTAACATTATATATAACAAAAAATGTATATATAATTGTAATATATAGATTTTTAAGAATAATTCTATTATCTATATTTTAAGTTAAACATTACACAATGTCTACATATTACAGTTTATTTATTACGTTGATTTAATAGATCATTCTTTTTAGGAATTATTAAATCATAATATTGAAACATGAAAGCTTTTGTGTAGCGATTTCAATATATATATATATATATATATATATATATATATATATATATATATATAATGAAGACGCTAATATAAATGAACACACTACCGCTCCTGTCTGAATGACTGGATTTCTCTGTATCCTTGGAAACAGGAAATTATGAATTTATCTGTGCGTTTAAAACTCAGTAAATTTAAAAATAAGTTATTCCAATATTCGCTTGAAGATGAAACGGAACTAATGCTTTTAAATTAATTATATAATTAAATGTGAAGTTTTTTTGCTTCAGATTTCGAAACATGGTTATTACTGTATAGCGAAAAAAACATATTTTAAATCAGTTAATTTATAATATTTAGGCTCTGTAAATTTACCTTAAGCACTGTTTTGTAAAAATAAAAATAAAAATAAAAATTATCAATAAGAACACCGGATTATATATCTTCTCTCTCTCTCTCTCTCTCTCTCTCTCTCTATATATATATATATATATATATATATATATATATATATATAAAAAAAAACTTAAACACTAATATTCCATGGTCATTAGTGTTTAAGCCTTTTTATTATATCCTTACTTTGTCCTAGACATTGAGTTCTAGCTGGATTCTTCCTCTTGGAAATTTTTTTTCTGAAAATATACATGTATGGGTATTTTTTTTTATATATATTTTGCATATGTATGTATATTTTCCACTAATATTATATTATCTATCTATCTATCTATCTATATATATATATATATATATATATATATATATATATATATATATATACTTATCATCGCCTGAAGAAATACAATCAAGGTATTGAAACATGAAAGCGATTTCAACATGTTTTTAATATAAGCTCTTGTAATAAAATAATATATATATATATATATATATATCCATATATGTGTTTGTGTGTATGTGTGTGTATTTGAAGTGACTTATATAGACACACATACAGATCGATATGAATACACTGAAACAGGTGTATACATACATATATGGATATGAAGAGACAGTTCGACAAGAAGAGACTTAGATAGATAGATAGATAGATAGATAGATAGATAGATAGATAGATAGGGTTTCTCACACAGCAACATGGTCACAGAAATATTCCTTTTTTGCTATAGGAAGGATAAACTTACTAGCTGAAGCGAATTAAGGTGCTGTATATTTGTATCGAGGGAATTTAAGGGATATTTTGTGAAGTTTAGAAAATGCTTTCATTCATCTTCATCTCAAGAAAAGAAAGAAATGGATTTTGGCCTCCAAAATACCATTCCATTATCAAAATTTGTGTACCACGCCCACACTGTCTTGGTGCGAACGTAACTGAATATAAATTAGTCCATTAGATGTTAATCGAACCTCACCCGACCATCACCGATACTTTTTATTATCAAATGTTTGAACGAATCTGCTAAGATTTATGTAAATCTGTCCATTTGTGATCAACGGGAAGGGTGTCAGTTTACGACATGACAATAAAAGCTAGCATACCGCTGAAAAAAAAAATATATCGGTTATCATACTGTGAGGCGTTTGCAGGTGGGAAAGTTAGTTTGGTATCCTAGCTTCTAACTCGATTTTCTAACGTCGGATTTTCATCGTCAGATATTCAGATCATACGGCCGAACTTGGCAGTTGCAAGAATTGCCCTAAATAAGTAAAGGATCACTTCCGCTGCGTCAGAATTCTTTCTTTATTTCTTTTTTTTTTCTTGTTTTTACCTGCGAAGAGAAAAATTACTTTCACGGCGGCGCTGTCCGGATTATTAATGTCAGCCGTTAGGTCTCTTAAAAAGATTAATGGAACATTTTCTTAAACAGGTGTTCATTTCCTCCGAAAACACGTGACGTTACTTTGCATCACATATTAATTACTCTATTTCTCTCTATATATCTCTCTATATATGATATAAATATATACAGTAATACACACACACACACGCACACACACACACACATATATATATATTATAAATTAATTGATTTAAATATGTTTTTTTCGCTACACAGTTCTAACCATGTTTCCAAAATGGAAGCTGAAATCTCCGAATTTAATTTTGTAATTAAATTAAAGACATTAGTTCCATTTCATCCGCAAACTCCAAAATTCGCTTGAGGATGAAATGGAACTAATGTCTTTAATTTAATTACAAAATTAAATTGGGAGCTTTCAGCTTCCATTTTTGAAACATGGTTAAAACTGTGTAGCGAAAAAAAACATATTTCAAATCAATTAATTTATAATATTAATGCTCTGTAAATTTACATTGAGCACTATTTTGTAAAAATAAAAATATCTATAAGAACACCGGATTATATATCTTACTGTTCTTTTCTTTATATATATATATATATATATATATATATATATATATATATATATTGTGTGTGTATTTAGGCAGCATTTTTTATTAATCCATGTTTCATAAAATAATATAGACAAGTTTTGTCTATTTATTTTATGCAAATTCCTTTCATATCGTCTTATAAGGTTAATAACATTATCATTGAAAGACGAAAGAAAATCACCATATTGATACTTATTTTTTAATCTTGTCTAAGCTTTCGGCTTAAATAAGCCATCATCAAAGATGACAATAACATTACAATATATTAAACAATACACGGACTATGGCAATAATGAGTCTGTTTTTTGTTTGCGTGGAAGATCTCCAAGCAATAATAAAAACTCGTGCATACGAGACACTGGAAGCGAAAATCGCACCGCGGCTCATGACGTCATACATGATCATGCGAGAGTGAAATCGAGAAGTGTTAAATATGGGAAGCCGTTGGTATAAAACAACGGCGTTTGTTATCAATTATAGGCATTTGAGTATGTCTTCCCAACAGAGAGATGGTGATAGAAAATGATTATTCAGGCTTTTAGTAATGGTACCAAGATTCATACTCTGGCTTCCATCTTCAAAATCCATTCATGAACCATCTAGAGAACGGTGAATAAGTTTAAAAGAGGGAACAGTAGAAAGAAAACTGGATCAGGAATTCACAGCGGCAAGAGGGTTCATCATTTCAACTTAAAGCTAAATACATTCTTATTGTTCAAAGTAGAGTCTAATAGTGTTGCAAAAAACTTCGGGGAATTCCAGTAAGATATCTTTAATCATTTCTAAGATACATCGGTTCAAAGCTTAATATATCAATTGGATAATTTTGGGCAATTATGCTGTTTGATCCGGTATACAATGTAAATATTTTATATATATATATGTATCTCTACGCAACCCCTGTTTTCTACATTGTTGAGGATTCTTCTAGACTCGATGAATTTCTATAATGATTTGCCTAAATCCGTAAAATCCTATTACTTCTATTACATATAGAGAAGGCAAACGGACGTCTAGCCACACTGATGAGCTGTGATGCATCGAAACAGTCTGTCTGTGGATGAAAATATAATATATATATATATATATATATATATATATATATATATATATATATAGAGAGAGAGAGAGAGAGAGAGATAGATAGATAGATAGATAGATAGATAGATAGATAGATAGATCTTAGCTAGAGGCAACTGGACGTCTAGCCACACTGATGAGCTGTGATACATCGAAACAGTCTGTCTGTGGATGACAATATATATGCACTTGAAAAATTTATTTCAGATGAGCTTTTTGGGGAGGAAGTGTGGGTTTGTAAACAGTGACTATTACGGCTAATAATGCAAGACTCTTCGGTAAATCGAATTGAGTTCTCTCAGTCACTGCGTGTTTATCTAAAAATAAATACGCTTAAACTCACCTTCATCCCTGCCGTGCGACAACGGATTAGTGGTAGAATACCCGACTGAGTCCAATTCAGTCGGGTCTTGATCCTAGCTAGAGGCAACCGGACGTCTAACCACACTGATGAGCTGTGATACAGTCCGTCTGTGGATGACTATATATATATATATATATATATATATATATATATATATATATATATATATATATATATATATATAGAGAGAGAGAGAGAGAGAGATAGCTAGATAGATAGATAGACAAAAAAAGTGTGTAGTTGTTCGTAGAATGGTTAATAATGGTGTTTTGTTTTCCCAGCGTGATTTTTAGAGATTAAGGCGTCGCCCATGAATGGCGGGCTGGTGAGGTGTAGGATGAGACATCATTTCTCTAAGCAACCCCTTTTCCCAGTTTGGTCCAACTCTCGGAAAGCATATCCATCCAGAGAGTTGAAATAAAGAAAGCAACAATGAAAAAATTAGATTAAAAGTAGGATGAAAATAACCGCAATAATGACGTGTTTATCGACTTCGTGACGTTTAATGAAAGAGAAGTAAGAAGAATGAAGAATGAAGCCACTAATCAAGTAATATTTTCTCTGACGTCCATTTACAATCCACAGGTGTTGTCCTTTTGCTGCTACACGTGTAAATATTGTCAACGCTTTTACCAGAATTAATGGTACACCCACTGATATTTTTTAAAGAT
The DNA here is from genome assembly GCA_903632075.3 of Acanthosepion pharaonis. Taxonomy (NCBI): domain Eukaryota; kingdom Metazoa; phylum Mollusca; class Cephalopoda; order Sepiida; family Sepiidae; genus Acanthosepion; species Acanthosepion pharaonis. The sequence continues at coordinate 1,115,455 of CAHIKZ030005573.1, read as the reverse complement.
GAGTCATAAATAATTTCCGTTTTTTTTTAATCTATTTTTTCCTTCTAAAAGTAAAGTTCAAGCTAAATGTTATCAGTTATACACAGTGTCTCAAAATATACTCACTCTTTAAATGACAAAAACATGCAATGATAACAAAAATTGCAATATGAGCACCGGAAAAAATGGTTGCTAATGGACATTAGGTTTATAATACCCAGAAATTCGTACACAGATATTCTCAGGGACACATGGCACAGTGGATAAAGGTTACTTAGATCCAGTGACAAGACACAAAAAGTGTGAGTTCAATACTCGGTTAAGGGAGTCGAGAGGGGAATTAACAGGAGATAACTGAGAACTGAAATCCATTAAATATGGATAGAACTGTCTAGCTCAGTGAGCGAAATAAAGGATTCAGTTCGACATTCCAACCACATGAAGAAGAAACGTTGTGATAAATATGGCCGCAAAGATGAGGACAATCGACCGAATAATGTAAATAGAACAATAAACTTATTGTCATGCAAAGAGAATTAATTGCCTTAGAAAAAGGATTAAAGTTTTCGATTAAACATTAAACGAAATTAAAAACATGTTCATAAATATTCAAAGAGAAGCCCAAATCAGAAAGTGATGACATTTTGTGGGACAAACTGTATATTATTTGCAATATCTGGTTGACATTTCTCGAGGATATTTCAATAAAATTCCGCAGGTATTGACTTGAAAAACAGTCCGACGATTGTTTTCAATTAAAGAAATATTTTCCCCGTTAAAGTGTTTTGAAGCGATCAAAAATGCTTAAATCGCTAGGTCCAAGGCCAGCGGGTTTGTGTGGGATAAATCAGCAACTGTTGTTCTTGCTCTATGCAGTCCATGAGTTGTAATGGAGTTGAAAAGCTTATTTCTTTAACAGGGTGCGATGGATAAATTGTCGTCTGAATAAAGCACAAAAAAAATGAAAATAACACTGACATCTCATTTTAACAGAAATATATAAAATTATCTTGAAATACTTAAGAGTAAATTTATTTAATAAAATCGCCATTGGCTTCAATCTCGGCCTCCAGATGACTTCGGAATCTCCTGCAACTCTTCTGGACGGTCTCCTTGTTTAAGTTGGTGAATTAATGGTTATTACCTTCAGTTCATCTTTGGTGTAACGAGTTTTGTTGATCTCTTGGTCAACTACGCCCCCGCACAGAATAATCCAGGGAGTTGCAGTCTGGGGAGTTAGGTGGCCAGATGTGAGGCGTGATCAGCCATGACTGATTTCTCCTGTCTGTTGATAGAAATAGGTTCTTCCAGCATCCACCCTCTTGACTCAGGGCAGCACTTAGCTCCTCACGGCATCTGATGTAGGCCTCGGTGTTGGATATTTTTTTATTATGCTGTTCCATATATCTTCATATAATCACCCTGATGATGGTACATGTGAGCCGAAAGCTTAGATCGAGGAACAGCATAATAAAAATATATCCAAATTTAGGACAGTTTTTGACTTTATTTTCTCCCGAAACTAAAGCAACTATACGAAGTTTAGAACGTCTCATGATCAAACATAATAGACATTCGTTGCCTGTTATAATTAATATTAAGAAATGGACAAAGTCCAACAATTTATTAAACACATTTTTTTTATGTTTAACTTTTTTTTTTTTTTATAGATACAAGTATTTTAGTAAATGCTCTGTTTAGGATAAACAGTATTAAATAACATTTACCGGCCTGAATGTCCGAGAAATTTTCATAGAAAATATTCGTCCTTTGACAGGATTCGAACCTGCATCTTATACGGAACCGTCATTTAGCTTGACGTGCCTAACCTCTCGGCTAAAAAAAGGATCGATTGAAATTTATAAGCAGTAAATGCGACCTTGCCAGCCGAACGATCCTTTGTTAGGTCTTAGTTACAGTTTCTGGGAGAGAGCCGTATTATCTAGCGTGATCAACAATTTGAACAAGGCCAGCATTGAAAGACGAAAGGAAATCACCATATTGATACATGTTTGAATCCAATCTAAGCTTTCAGCTTACATAAGCCATTATCAATGATGACAATTGCATTTCAATATATCAAACAATACAGGGACGAAACATTAATGATAGTCTGTTTTTTGTATGAATATATATATATATATATATATATATATATATATATATATATATAAATATGATGTATGTATGTATTTTTTGTTACATAATATGGACAAGTTCTGACTATTATATTTTTTTAATCTCTCAAATTTCAAAATAAACTGTTTTGTGTTATTGGCAAATTTTTCGAAATTCATTTTAACTTTTATTTTATATTATTTTTTTCCAAGTACTTTGGTACATTCCTTTTCAAGGATCGTTCTGTTTTTAATTCCGGTGTTCACATGTCTGATAAAAACACTTTCAAGTCACACAAGATGAAGTCATATAAACGGTGAAACTGAAGTTTTTATGTGTTTGTATTTTTTTTAATATTAAACACACTTCAATAATTTTATTCGGAAATTTCGAAGATTAATAAAAAAAAAATCATAGACGTTATTTAGCAAAACGTGTTTGAGAGAATTCTTGCAATAAGATGACAAGTTGGAAGAAACCATTCTTGTGACACGCTTCGTCCTTTAGGAGTAAACAGATATCTACGTTGATACAATTGCACACACGCACAAAGTCGGTGGGGGAACTGAAATTATAATCTTTAAAAAAACGTTTTTTTAAAATACTTTTTTGAGTATATAGCTTTACCAATTTGATTTACTTCCTTTTTCTTTTTATGTTTTTATGACTTTTGTTATTAAGCAACTCAGACTGTGATAAGAGAAAATCTGTATCTGTCTATATTTCTGACATGAGGTATTATGTACACTATTTACATTATTCGGACTATTGTCCTCATCTTTGTTGCCATATTTATCACAACGTTTCGGCCTTTCAGTATCTGTCTATATTTCTGACATGAGGTATTATGTACACTATTTACATTATTCGGACTATTGTCCTCATCTTTGTTGCCATATTTCTTACAACGTTTCGGCCTTTCAGTATCTGTCTATATTTCTGACATGAGGTATTATGTACACTATTTACATTATTCGGACTATTATCCTCATTTTTGTTGCCATATTTATCACAACGTTTCGGCCTTTCAGTATCTGTCTATATTTCTGACATGAGGTATTATGTACACTATTTACATTATTCGGACTATTGTCCTCATCTTTGTTGCCATATTTATCACAACGTTTCGGCCTTTCAGTATCTGTCTATATTTCTGACATGAGGTATTATGTACACTATTTACATTATTCGGACTATTGTCCTCATCTTTGTTGCCATATTTATCACAACGTTTCGGCCTTTCAGTATCTGTCTATATTTCTGACATGAGGTATTATGTACACTATTTACATTATTCGGACTATTGTCCTCATCTTTGTTGCCATATTTATCACAACGTTTCGGCCTTTCAGTATCTGTCTATATTTCTGACATGAGGTATTATGTACACTATTTACATTATTCGGACTATTGTCCTCATCTTTGGTGCCATATTTATTACAACGTTTCGGCCTTTCAGTATCTGTCTATATTTCTGAGATGAGGTATTATGTACACTATTTACATTATTCGGACTATTGTCCTCATCTTTGTTGCCATATTTATCACAATGTTTCGGCCTTTCAGTATCTGTCTATATTTCTGACATGAGGTATTATGTACACTATTTACGGATTATTCATCTTTGGACTATTGTTTAGGCCTTTCATATCTTTCTATATTTCTGACATGCCATATTTACATTATTCGGACGTTTCCTCATCTTTGGCCATTTTATTACAACGTTTTGGCCTCAGTGTCTATATTTCTGACATGAGGTATTATGTACACTATTTACATTATTCGGACTATTGTCCTCATCTTTGTTGCCATATTTATTACAACGTTTCGGCCTTTCAGTATCTGTCTATATTTCTGACATGAGGTATTATGTACACTATTTACATTATTCGGACTATTGTCCTCATCTTTGGTGCCATATTTATCACAACGTTTCGGCCTTTCAGTATCTGTCTATATTTCTGAGATGAGGTATTATGTACACTATTTACATTATTCGGACTATTGTCCTCATCTTTGCTGCCATATTTATCACAACGTTTCGGCCTTTCAGTATCTGTCTATATTTCTGACATGAGGTATTATGTACACTATTTACATTATTCGGACTATTGTCCTCATCTTTGGTGCCATATTTATTACAACGTTTTGGCCTTTCAGTATCTGTCTATATTTCTGACATGAGGTATTATGTACACTATTTACATTATTCGGACTATTGTCCTCATCTTTGTTGCCATATTTATTACAACGTTTCGGCCTTTCAGTATCTGTCTATATTTCTGACATGAGGTATTATGTACACTATTTACATTATTCGGACTATTGTCCTCATCTTTGGTGCCATATTTATTACAACGTTTCGGCCTTTCAGTATCTGTCTATATTTCTGACATGAGGTATTATGTACACTATTTACATTATTCGGACTATTGTCCTCATCTTTGGTGCCATATTTATTACAACGTTTCGGCCTTTCAGTATCTGTCTATATTTCTGATATGAGGTATTATGTACACTATTTACATTATTCGGACTATTGTCCTCATCTTTGGTGCCATATTTATCATAACCTTTCGGCCTTTCAGTATCTGTCTATATTTCTGAGATGAGGTATTATGTACACTATTTACATCATTCGAACTATTGTCCTCATCTTTTTTGACATATTTATCACAAAGTTTCGGCCTTTCAGCATCTGTCTATATTTCTGAGATGAGGTATTATGTATATTATTTACATTATTCCGACTATTGTCCTCATCTTTGTTGCCATATTTATTACAACGTTTCGGCCTTTCAGTATCTGTCTATATTTCTGAGATGAGGTATTATGTACATTATTTACATTATTCGGACTATTGTCCTCATCTTTTTTGCCATATTTATCACAACGTTTCGGCCGTTCAGTATCTGTCTATATTTCTGAGATGAGGTATTATGTACACTGTTTACATTATTTGGACTATTGTCATCATCTTTGTCGCCATATTTATTACAACGTTTCGGCTGTTCTTCGCTTTGGCCTTCTTCAGATGGTTGGAATGTTGAACTGAACCCTTTATTTCGCTCACTGAGGTAGACTGTTCTAGTTCCACATGCCATGTTTAATGGATGTCAGTTATCAGTTACCTCCTGTTAATCCCCTTCTCCAAATTCTCCATCGCCTTAACCGGGTATTGAACTCACACTCAAGGACACATTGTACAGTAAATAAAAACTTTTGTTAGATCCAGTGACAGGACCCAAAGAGATAGATGAATAAAATGAAATATAGATTGATAGATTACTAAAATATTCGTACTGGAGCTTCCGCTATGAAGGCCAAACAGTACAGCATGCAGTAATCAAATTTCTGGCGGAGTGAATTGTGTCATGGTACTTTTTTTTCTCAAAGACAGTGCCCAACTGACCCGACTATACTGTGCAGTCGACAAAATCAAAATCATTTACAGTTGAATCGGTTAAATGTAACCATAGGTTCTATGTTAATATTTTCTTTTCTTGCACTTCTCTCTTGTGGAACTCTTTTCAGGCTCCAGGCTTTCAAGGTGACTTTGATCTTCAAACATTTAAATGCAATGTCAATCATTATCTACTGTCTTCCTGATTACTCTTCTATAGTTTTTTGCTCTTTAACAGTATACTAGTCTTACATATATATAAGTCTGCCATCCGTCCATGCGTTGAATATGGCTGCGACATATGGTCCGAAATATCGTAAGGATTGCAGGAAAAGAAAAACCTTTGTCACTATTTATATTATTCGGACAATTGTCCTCATTTTTGTCGCCATATTTATTACAACGTTTCGGCCGTTGTATGCGACGGCCTTCTTCACGTAGTTGGAATGTCGAACTGAAGCCTTTATTTCGCTCACTGGGGTAGACTGTTCTAGTTCCATGTGTCATGTTCATTGGATATCAGCTATCAGTATCTCCTGTTAATGTTCCCTCTGAAAGTTCTCCACTGCCTTAATCGGGTATTGAACTCTTTGGGTCCTGTAACTGGATCTAACTAACGCCTTTATCCACTGTGCCATGTGTCACTGAATCTGTCATGAAACGTGAAATGCTGTAAGACCTTGGACGCATATTTACTGTAGATGATTTTGCGATTAAAGCACTTTCTATAGAATATTTTAATTATTTTTTTGTTTTTTATGTTTTTTACTCATTATAGCGAGCAAATAAGAGTTTGTTGTTTGGTAAAAAATTACTTTTATATTCTTATACACTTACATATTTACAATATTTACATTGTTATTATTATTTATTTCAATCTAACCCCAGAGGGGGCGCGATGATCTCCGCTTTCCCTCCATATGTACACACCTTCATTGATTTTTAATTTACCCTCATGTTACGATTTTACGATGTTGTTGCAGTCTTACCTTAAGGCGACGGTCTGTTTCTTCTTTATATTTCTTACACTACCCCGTCGGATGGGGGTGAAATAATAGACAGAGAACATTCCTGGAAAATACGAAAACTTAAGGAATCAGCACATATGCTAGACCATAAAAATCTCTTAAGCCGGCCAAGCATACGAATGAATGAATGAGCAGTAATAAGGCTTGCTAGATAAAAAGCAGTAAGAAAAAAATACTGCAACAGTGACCCAGGCAAGTATCGACATGGGTGCCATCCATTAACTAAAACTTTTCTCATTTTTAAGAACTTTCTGCCACTCCTCTTGGCAATTTATAGTCCAATCAGGGATAACTTCTGGTTCACCAGCAATCTATGGTCTTCTATAAAAAGGAAGCAAACGCAATAACGGTTTCGATCTAGTAAAAAATATGGTGATGCACGCTACATTATATATATATATATATATATATATATATATATATATATATATATATATATGTAAAGTTGCAAATTAAAAATAAAAATAATGTTTTTATGAAAGTATTTATTTATATTTGATATATCAGATCAACCTCGATCTTTCTTCAGAAATAACTGGGTCGATTTTACTGTTTTTAAACTACAATTTTCCATGATTCTCTCACGTACATTCATATCTGCTCGATGCGTATCCAAATGTAAACAAATGTTTTATTATAAACAGAGTATTAACTTAAATATTTTTATCTATAAAAAAGAATGTATAAACATAAAAATGTCTTAAAAGAATTGTCGAACTTTCTGCATTTCTTTTGTGTGTGTCTGTGTGTTTAAGCAGTCAGAAATTACTTAAGTAGGTTTTATTGAAATCGGCTGACACCGTCTAACCGATAATATTTGAAGCTCTTGTTATGGGTACAAAAAGGAATGATAGCAAACAGAACGGACAAAAATAAAATGAAAGTGAAATGGGGTAACAGTTTCTGCAGTTTGATACGAAAGAAGAAAGAGAAGCTAAAAGTGCGAGAGAACTGTTTATCGCTTTTCTTTACTTATCAGATCTCGATCGAAGAAAATAGTTTCCGTTTTTGTGCACAACCGACTAAAAGAAAACATTAAAGAAGAAATTCACTGCATATAAAGTATATTTAAAAAGAATATACTTCAAAGGTAAACGACGTTCAATCCCAACAATCATTTATTTTTACGTTTACATAAAATAATTAATAAAAAAAATAATTTAAGGACTTTTAGATGATAATTCGAATATAATTGAATAAAAAAAAAATTTAAAAAATCCCCCCGATAAGCCAAAGTAAACTCCCGTTCTTTTTTTTGCGAGATACTCTGCGATTGCAGACCCATATGTAACGACATTCTTAGAATAATTATATAGCTGACCTTTTAGATGGAGGTCAGGGGATGTTGAGCGATTCTTTTTTCAAGAGGCTTAGTGAGCTTAGTTATATCATCACAGATATTTAAACAAACAATTGATAACAATTTTTTGGTTTCTGCTATCATATTTAATCCGGATCCTCACAAAGCATGCTTATCTCTGTAATAGTCTTTAAGATGTGTTCTCCCACACTGACTCCTGTTATCTCGAAACTGTATAATAATTGCTACGCTACCTCATGCTTTCCTACTTATTGGACATTCTCATCTGTTCTTCCAGTTTTAAACAAACAGCTCAAGTGAACCATTTAACCCTTTCAACTATTGGTCAATTAGTATTCTACCTCTTTTAGGAAACTACCAGAAGCCTTAATCAATGCTGAATTGGTTAAGCATCTCGGATTGCAGGGTTTTCTTTCAGACAATCAAAAAGGCTTTCGTTTCCTTAGGTGAAATCTCCTGGAGATAATTGTGGAAAGAGTTTATCATGGTGAATCTTGGACTATTGTTTTGGGACATCTACAAATCTTTCGACAGGTTTTAAGAATACAGAAGTTGAAAAGTTACGGTATTTTCGGATAAATTTTAGAACTGATCTAGTCTTATCAAATCGTGAAATTAATGTCATCCTGAACGGCTACTCTTCTAGATCATTTTCCCCAGGGCTCTATCCTCGGTCCTGCTTTGTTTTTTTTTAATTTTCATTAAGCACATTCCCTATTAATTCTATGCAGATAACTTGGTATCTCTGTTGATGACACAGGCATTTAATCACGTCTCGAAAGTAAGGCTGATCTGTCCGATAAAGTGGTTAATATCAAAGACGAACTTCAGTCTTTTGTTAACTGGGGCAGAGAATGGCTTGTTAACTTTAACGCCTCCAAAACTCAACTGCTCTCTATTAATCATCTGACAAACTCCTGCGTCGTGAGAGACAATTTTTCACCCTCAAATCTATCTTACATATCTATAAGTGTACCGTTTACATATCCGTCTCTGGATTTTGTCGAGTATCTTAAGACGAACAGCGGGGGTTCCAGACCATATATGGCAGTAGTATGCCATGCAAGTGCGAATGGTTAAATAGTTGATCGTTCGGTGTTTCTGTTATATATTTACAATCATACTTATTATAAAGGTGGTGTGTGTGTGTGTGTGTGTGTGTGTGTGTGTGTACGTTTATATATTGGATCGGATTTCCTACATTTTTCAACCGATTTCAATAAAACTTCACAGGACTACGTAAAATTTCCTTGTGGTAGTTCTGACAGCGCCAAAAATTGGAAAAACACAATTGTTTTTGCACGAAATCAATTTGAAAACACGATTAAGTGGCATCACTGTCACCAGAATGAAAGGGGGACAACTCATATCGAGTTATACTTATTATAAAACCCAGGTTGTGTGTGTGTGTGTGTGTGTGTGTGTGTGTGTGTGTGTGTGTGTGTGTGTGTGTGTGTATTCGTTTATATATGGGATCCGATTTTGTACATTTTTCAACCGATTTCAACAAAACTTCATTTTTTTTGGCAGGTAGTGTTTCTTATTGTCTTGCACACTTTTTTCTTTATTTTTACATTCAGAATGCTTTAAAAATTCCATTTACAAGATAATTGTTTATAATAAAATTCTATTCAATCGGTAGACTCATAACGATTGAAAACAATGTTTTTGTTTGAGTTTGGGTTTGAACAATTCGAAAAAAAAAACACAAAACAAAAACAAAATAATTAAGACATGCGTGTCCGTAAACCTTAAACAATAATCTTTGTCAATTTTATTTTTCAATCTTCATGGTGGTCGATAGTTGATCTATCTCGTACTGTTACATCCTCGGGTAAGGCCGGGCTCTACTGCTAGTTTCTTTATAAAATCCAAAGCAGAATCAGCAATATTATTGATTCTGGTATGACGTCTCGACTTTAATCACTTTTCCACCGCCGTAAAATTGGTTTCCAGTACTAGATTGACAACATGAAATCATCAATTTACAATTGATTTGTTCAGATGCAACCATACAGTGGCCTAAGAAAAGTTTTTAGCGAGGAGAAATAAACTACATCAAATTTCAAAATTTAATTACGTAATCCCAACTCAACATAAATAAACAGTATTTGGAACTAGTATGGAGTAGGTCTTTCAATTGCTAATTTCAGTGTTTGTATTCGATTTTCCATGGATTTGATCAAGTTATCAACAATCATCTGATCCATATTCTACCACCCCTTTAGCAATGTTTCTTTAAAGGTTGCCACTGACGTGATTTTGGTTGCATACTCTCGAAGTCTTCGGTCAATGTGCTCCCAAACATGCTCTATTGGATTCATGTCAAGATTTTGGGCTACCCATGGCAGTGACTTGATTCCTTGCGATTCCTTGCAGGTCTTTGCTTGTATGAAATGGTGCTCCATCTTCTTGAAAATGTTAGACATTCTTGTCAATCTGATTGGTTTCTAATAGTGGGAGCAGTCCTTTCTTTAATATTTGACAGTATTTTGGACCATTCAATCGCTCGTCAACAAAAATCAGCTCAGATCTTCTTTCAAACTAGACAGCACCACACACCATTCCTCCGATCCCTCCATCTTTCATGGTCGCCTGCAGATATCCAGTGTTCCAAGTCTCAATCTGATTTCTCCAAACATAAACCAATCTCGAACTAGAAAATTGGCAGAATTTACTCTCGTCTGACCAAATTAGAGACTGCCAAAATTCATAATCTTTGCTCTCTAATTCTCTCGCCCAGTCCGTACGCCCGTTTCTGTTAACCTCTGAAATCAAGGGCATATTTCTTGCAACGCTTCTTTGATGGTCTAGCTCTTTCGAAGCCTTTCTCACCACATATGGCGATATTTCCATGCTGTTGGCGGTATCTTTGACGCTCTGACGACGGTTTCTGTTGACTACCCTATTCAGCAGCATTTACGTTCGCTCAAACACGATTCTTGGCTTTCCTAAACGTTGTTCCACACGGCAATGGCCTTCTTCATTAAATTTGGTGACAATATTATTAACCGTTTGATGATTAACCTGGAAAAACTTAGCAAATTTTCTATTTGACATGCCACACTGATGTCATCCTATTATTTGCCCTTGTTGAAATTCACTAATTTCCTTACTTCCACGAACTTTCATTTCAAGATATAAGTCAACTATTGTTCATAGCTGAGAGTGGCTTGATACTAACATGGTATTGTCTGAAAAAAAAGAAGAGACGTTATTAAAAAAGCCAAAATTTCTGCAATCAAAGGTCGCTAAAAATTTATAGCCCACTGTAAGTTATATGTTAACATTTTCTTTTCATGCACTTCTCGCTAGTGGAACACTTTTCAGGCTCTATACTTTCAAGTTGACTTTGATCTTCAAAAATTTAAATGCATTGTCAATCCTTACCTGATGTCTTTTTGATTATACTTCTATTGTTTTTTCTCTTTAGTAATTATCTTACATATCTAAAAGTCTACCATTCATCTATACTTTGAATATTGCTGCTACAAAACGATCCAATAAATGTCAATCGCTATCTACTGTCTTCATTGCTATTTTCTATCATGATCTTTAGTAATATTTCTGTTTTTACTTCCTCGTGGCATTTGATGTAAGCCTTGGTGTTGAGTCTGAGGCCCCCGCCAACATATTCAGGAATTCTTTTCTTATTAGAACGATCAAAGTGTGATTTCCTAGTTAGCGTACCTTCGTAATCACCATTAAACTCATCCAACTCTTTATGAATCTTCTGCACCCTCCTCAGTTGACACCTAAACACTCGGAAATGTTTGCACTGGAGCTTCCGCTATGAAGACCAAAGAGTACAGCATGCAGTAATCAAATTTCTGGCGGAGTGAATTGTGTCATGGTGCTTTTTTTTCTCAAAGACAGTGCCCAACTGACCCGACTATACTGTGCAGTCGACAAAATCAAAATCATTTACAGTTGAACTGGTTAAATATAACCATAGGTTCTATGTTAATATTTTTTTTCTTGCACTTCTCTCTTGTGGAACTCTTTTCAGGCTCCAGGCTTTCAAGGTGACTTTGATCTTCAAACATTTAAATGCAATGTCAATCATTATCTACTGATTACTCTTATATAGTTTTTTGCTCTTTAACAGTATACTAGTCTTACATATATATAAGTCTGCCATTCGTCTATGCGTTGAATATGGCTGCTACATATGGTCCGATAAATGTCGTAAGGATTGCAGGAAAAAAACCCTTTGACACTATTTACATTATTCAGACTATTGTCCTCATCTTTGTCTCCATATTTTTTACAACGTTTCGGCCGTTGTACGCTCCGGCCTTCTTCAGGTGGTTGGAATGTCGAACTGAACCTTTTATTTCGCTCACTGGGGTAGACTGTTCTAGTTCCACGTGCCATGTTTAATGAATGTCAGTTATCAGTTATCTCATGTTAATTTCCCTCTGAAATTTCTCCACTGCCTTAATCGGGTATTGAACAATTGAAACAATAGTTTGTCACTGGATCTAACCAACGCCTTTATCCTCTCTGCCATGTGTCCTTGAGGACATATGTGTATGAATTTCTGGTTATTATAAACCTAATGTCTTCAGTAACCGTTTTTTTTTAACCAGTACTCATATTGCAATTTTCGCTGTTATCAAACATATTTTTACCATAGCTCATATTGCAATTTTTGTTGTTATTATCACTTTTCTCTTGCACTCCTTATTACTGGTTCCCATATTGTATTCATTAAGAAGGCTGGAGCGTACAACAGTCGAAACGTTGTAATAAATACGTTGACAAAGATGTGGACAATAGTCGAAATAATGTAAATAGTGTACATAATACCTCATCTTAGAAATATAGACAGAAAACCATTTGAGTTATTCATTTAAAAAGAGAACAATTTAAAACCCTTTTTTATCAGTCCCACTATGAGCCAACTGAGCAACAGTGAGAGGAAAAAGATCGTTCAGATTTTCAATAATGCTAGCAACATTCCTATTCTGGCTTCCATCTTGAAAGTCCATAACAGAAAGTTATATTTAATCATTACTAAGATACAATGGTTCAAAGCTTAATGTTACAATTGGACAATTTGTGATAATTATGCTGTTACACCCAGTATACAATGTAAATATAATATATTTATACAATAATCTATCTATCTATCTATCTATCTATCTATCTATCTATCTATCTATATTACACCCAGTATACAATGTAAATATAATATATTTATACAATAATATATCTATCTATCTATCTATCTATCTATCTATCTATCTATCTATCTATCTATCTATCTATATATATATATATCTATCTATCTATATATCTATCATCCATCTATATATATATATATATAATATAGATTTTTTTTGTCTATTTATTTTTAGTAAGTTCCTTTTCATATTGTCTGATAAGCTTAATAACATTATCATTGAAAGTCGAAAGGAGATCACCATATTGGTACATTTTTAAATCCAATCTAAGCTTTCGGCTTACATAAGCCATTATCAAAGATGACAATTACTTTTCAATATATCAAACAATACACGGACGAAACAATAACAAGTCTGTTTCTGTTGGAACTTACTTAAAATAAATAGACAAAACTTGTCTATATTATTTAATGAAAAATGCATTAATGAAAAATTGCTGCTTAAATATTAATATATATATATATATATATATATATGAGCAGTAAATTGCTAATACCCCAAGAGGTGTCGACAGAGAGATCCACTTACGAAATTCTTGAGTCGGGATGTTGAAGTTAACATAATCAGCTAAGTTAGAAACATTTGCTCATATATATATATATATATATATATATATATATATATATATATATATATATATATATATATGCATATTGAAACGTGCAAACTTATGGCGTGAGCTGAACAGTCCGGAATAGATAATGATATAATCGACTTATATCTTAATATGACGAAATAAAATATTTCACGGTGTGAAAACAAGAAGAAATAATTCCATTAAATATTTTCGTATAAACTACGAAGTTACTAATAATTCTGGGAGTATCCTATTTTTATTAAGTGAAAAAAATATCTTCCCAACCAGAGATATATTTTAAAATATTCAGAAAGACGAGATGTCGGTGCGCGTATCAACAATATACAGCAAACGATGCGACAAACAAAAAACATTAAGGTTAAATGGAAATCTTTTACGAAATGAGTTGGAAAGATGTAATGAAGCATGCAAGGTGCTTTTTGTGTTTTTCTGCCAAATTTATTGGATTATTTTCACCATAGTTATCTTCGCCTAAGTCCCTCTCAGAGCTACGCAGATGTCAAAAGCCTTTAGCAAGACTTTCGGATTAAGTCAGGCATGTAAATGAATAACTTACCTGTTCACTCACAAGAAATAAAGCCGAGAACAATGTTGTCAAATCGTCAGCGGCATTTGTTATTTTAAGCACAATATTTGTGCAAGAAGATACATTACTGAATCAAAGAATATATATATATATATATATATATATATATATATATATATATATATATATATATATATATATTATACATGATGTGTATATATATATATATATATATATCTGTAATATATATATATATATGCATTATATATGATGTGTATATATATATATATATATATCTGTAATATATATGATGTATATATATATATATATATATATATTTATGATGTATATTATTATATAATTATATATGATCTATATCGATATCATATATATATCATATATGTATGATATATAGATCATATATATATATATATATATATATATATATATATATATATATATATATATAGATCATATATAATTATATAATAATATACATCATAAATATATATATATACACACATCATATATAAGATAGATAGATAGATAGATAGATAGATAGATAGATAGATAGATAGATAGATATGAAGAGCTTGAGATGCAAAGAGAGAGAGAGAGAGAGAGAAGTGAAGTTTTGGATAGATGGATAGATAGAGATAGATAGGTAGATAGATAGATGGATAGATAGTGAGAGAGAGAGGGTGAGAAAGAGAGAGATAAATATATTGTGATAGATGGATAGAGAGACAGAGAGGGGGAGGGAGAGAGAGGGGGGACAGAGAGATGATATATAGGTGTATTTATTAATATACTACATATATATATATATATATATATATATATATATATATATATATATATATATATACTGACGTATGAGGATCAAGCAGATAAGTTCCTAGGAAACTGACAGCCGGACAACAGCACATGAGATTTGATTATAGTGGCGAAGGCTTCGTGCAGGACCATCCACACTTTTTGAAGGGCCGAATACAGAGACCTGGTTCACTACGTGCCACAAGTTCCCAAACGACAATCCGCAGGTTTTGAATTCAGATTTGTCCTTCTCCTAGACCAGTTGCCATCCAAGGCTATAGAACCCAGTCTGTCCTGCTATTTTATCCATAGCTGGAGGGAGAAGAAGAAGATTTCCACCCTTTCCCAACGGTAGTAACACGTAAGTGAATGTAATGGATTTGACTGGAATTCGAACTCGGCTCTCCGATTCCTCAATCCAAGCCGCTATCCATTACTCCACCGTGTGTCCTCTCTCTCTCTCTCTCTCTCTCTCTC
>CAHIKZ030005573.1:1072500-1097500 GCA_903632075.3 Acanthosepion pharaonis | reverse complement strand
CTATCTATCTATCTATCGTGCAATGGATAAACTATTGGATAAATTACCCAAAAATGAAAATAACACTGGCATCTCATTTTAAAAGATATATTTACCAAAACTGCACAATATTATCTTGAAATACCAACCACGGCCTCAGACGACTTCGGAATGTCCAGTTGGTCTTCTGGGCGGTGTCTTTGTTTAAGTTCGTGAATGCATCCATAATCTTTGCCTTTAGTTCCTTTTGGTGTTACAAGGAATTTTGTTGATCTCCAGCTCAACCGCGCCCGACACATATTAATCAACGGGGTATGAAAGTCTGGAGAATTTGGTTGCTAGATTAAGTGTTGATGTGGTGGCAGAAATTGTCCAGCGGCAATAACTGGGTTTTCCTGTTTGTTGTATAGTTCAGTGTCCTAATGCCTAATATAGTATCTTCCAGCAGCCCCCCCTATTGTCACAGGGAAACACTAATTCCTCAAGGCCCTTGATGTAGGCTTCCTTGATGAGTCCCAAGTAAACACCATCAACTTTGGAAGTCTCTTTTTTATCAGAAAAGTCAGTATTTTTAGTTTTTCCAGATGTCCTACCTTCTTAATCACAATTAGACTCATATAACTCTTTACGAATCCTCTGCGCTGTCATCAGATTAACAACCAAACACTGAAATGTTTATAATTGAGCTTTCGACGGGAATGCCAAGTCGTACACCATGCTGTTTCCAAATGTGAATTGCGTAAAGGTGATTTTTTTTACCGCATTGACGGTGCCCATCTTAGCTTGTGCAGTCGATAAAATCAAGAACAAACAACGCGCATGCGCGAAATGAAAAATATAAAATGGCGACAATTTAGCCATCACAGCCTGTGTATATATTTATGTATGTGCGTGTATACGCGAGTGTATGCGTGTGCTCAATGGAACAGTTCCATCCAGGATGAAAAAAAAACTTTTGCACCGGCCCTTTCAATGAATATATATATACACATGCACACACACATATTTTATGTTATATATGCGGATTTTTTTCAAAACTACTAATATCTCATTCTTCTGTTCTTCTTCTAATTATTATTATTATTATTATTATTATTTTGTTATTATTTCTATTATTATTATTATTATTTCTGTCCTTTTCAGTTTTATCTTTCGTTTTCTACTTCTCCTCCACGTTTTCTTCTTTGTCCCTGTAGCAATGGAAGTGTGTATTGTACGGAAAGAGAAAGAAAAATGTCTTGGCATTAACAATGATTCTGTATTAAAGACAAACTGAAAATAATTCAAAAGGAAAACAATAAAAAAAAAAAAACTAAACAGAAGCATAAATATTTACCTAAGTAGAATATTTCCTTTTGTTTGTTTTCAGTCCATTAGAAGTAAATATATACGCGAATGAAAATCCTTTCCTTTACCAAATTAACTGCACCCAACTCAACGGCCTGCTACATTGAAACGGTCGATTTAATGTGTTTGTCCACAGGATCTGTTTGAAGAGTCCTTGGCAAACAAAGACAATCCATGATTAAAAGGATAGATAGATAGATAGATAGATAGATAGATAGATAGATAGATAGATATACATGAAAAGACTAAGATAGATAGATTTACATGAGATAGAGAGATAGATAGACAGACAGACATGGAGAAACTAAGATAGATAGATAGATAGATAGATAGATAGATAGATAGATAGATAGAAAAGACTAAGATAGATAGATTTACATGAGATAGATAGATATACATGAAAAGATTAAGATAGATAGATAGATAGATAGATAGATAGATAGATATAGATAGATGGAGAGACTAAGATAGATAGATAGATAGATAGATAGATAGATAGATAGATAGATAGATAGATAGACAGAGAAACCAACATAGGTAGATAAAGAGATAGATAGATAGATAGATAGATAGATAGATATACATGAAGAGATTAAGATAGATAGATAGATAGATAGATAGATAGATAGATAGATAGATATGAACAGACTAAAATAGATAAATAGACGGAGATAGATAGATAGATAGATAGATACATACATACATACCAAACCACATTTAGTAAAGATAAGCTCTAAGCTCTTCCACTCCTAACTCTCAACTCCCACGACTCGATGGAAATGGAAGAATATTTTAAATACGTCGAATAAAGTCAAGAATGATAGGCGTTTAACATTCTGCAATTTACAATCCTTTACAAAAGGACATAAAATGCATTTTTAAGATACTATGGAGATGCATAAATATTAAAATTAACACCAGGAAAAACTTTTGCAATTCGTGATCTTTGAAATAATTTTTTAGAATAAAGAGATTTTAGGGAAATAAAATAAGATCATCGTAACTGTTATATAAAAGAAATCAGAAAACTAAAAGTGATAACTTCAATTTTTATTTCGTAGAATGTGTTAATTAGATGACAATGGAGATCCAACCTTACCAGTTTAAGATCTCATTTAATGTTGAAATGTATATTCTAAAATATAAAATCAAATACATTAAGCTTAATGATGTTGAGACACCTTTATAGCAAAATCCTCCTGGACGACATCGATATTTGTTTATTACTTCCAATGCAAAGAAGGTTCAATATATATAACCTCTCTAATAGAATTATTTATCCGCTGACCCACGCAGCAAGATGTGGTACAAGGCCGAGTTTAAAGTGGGGTATCCGAGCCCGTAGGCTCGGACAAATATTCCCAAGAGACCCACGTAAAAACGGAGTCAGTTTCTCGGGATGAGACTCTGCCCATCGGCAGAGCCTCGTCTGTGGGATACCCTCTCTCTAATATATGGTGTTAATTTATTTTGAATTCTATTGAGTCTTGAAAAAGATTACTTTTTCTTAGAGGTAAGCAAATATTAAGCCGGCTCCCGCATTAGTGAAGGCTATATACATTTTATTTCCTTATATACACTGCGTGCCAAATTATTATCTAATATTTCAAAAACCATCCAATCAATTCACAGAAAATTTTCACACAATGTTGGCAACACTGACCTGCGCAATCATGGAAATTTTCGTACTGATCTGCACAATGTAAACAAATTGGCGCCATATTTCCGTATAAACATGGAAAAATCGATTATTTCCACTATCGATGGGAGTTGGGAAATGCAAAGTCGGTCTTGGCCTTCCTACTAACTTGGAGCATGTGCATGTAAATTTTGGTGCAAAAACACACACACATCCTGCCTTTTATAGATAGAGATTGGTGTTTAATTTATAGTTTAGTAGAAAGATCGTTAGGATTTCGGATTATGAATTTTGTCTTACTTTCATTATTAGATTATTCGGACCGTTGTCCTCATCTTCATTACCACATTCACAACGTTTCGGCCGTTGTACGCTCCGGCCTTATTCAAGTAATTAGAATTTCAATGCGAACCATTTATTTCGTCCACCGGGGTAGATTGTTCTAGTTCCACGTGCCGTGCGTCTTCCGGATGTCTCAGTTAATAAAGTTCCATAATTAAGGTAAAACTTATGCAATGTGTATTGAGATTCGTGACAATATCCAAAAAAGAATCTGTACCCTTATCGATCCTGACCTGGCATATCTGTTCTTTTTACTTTTCCACCGACTTAACATAGCTTCCCATTGCTATTTTCACGGTAATTGTGATGATGTCTTTCCTCGTGGGTACCTCAAATTCCCGAATTTGAGAGCAGTACTCGATTGGCAGTTAGGTGTCATAATTACACGCACATTTCTTTCTTGTGGAACTCTCTTCCGGCTTGATGAGTTCCTTTTAACTACGATGTTCAAAAATGAACCATAATTCTCCATGTATAATACGCAATTTTTCTAAAAATAATAAGTAAAATTAGGGTTGCGTATTATGCACAATTACAAAAGTATCTTAAAAAAAATTGCTGTTTCATAGGTCGATTTCAGTTGCGCAATGACTACTCATCACAAACATACGACAATTTGACACTAACATTCGGCGATTACGGCCTCATAAGGATGTCAAATACAATATGAACCTAACAATACTTATAAATGTAAAATAAAAACTAAATTAGAATAATATTATTCTATGTTTAACATGATTTTTTATAATAACAGTAAGAAACGCTGGACGTAATGAATTTACTATTTATAGGTTTTGATTACCAAACCAGGGGTGCGTATTATGCGTGAGTAGAAACATTTTTCCACAATTTCAGCACAATTTTAGGATGCGTATTATGGATGTAGGCGTATTATACATGGGAAATTATGGTAAATTCAATGTCAATCGTCATGTTCTGTTTCCTTGAATACTGTTCATTAATACTATCCTGTGCTTCTTCCTCACTCAGCATCCTCCTACATCCTAGAGATATTATTGACATGCTTGAAGTGAAAGGGTTAAAAAGAAAGCATCCCTTCTCTTGAAGCTGTCTTTATTAATTCACATCTAGTATATTTAGTTGGTATCATCATCAGTCTTTTACTCCACTTGTTACAGACCGCGCATCAACACGAGATATTCGTTTTTTCATTTTAACCCTTTTTTCTACACATGTTTAACCCTTTCCTCACTCAGCATCCTCCTAATCCTAGAGATATTATTGACATGCTTGAAGTGAAAGGGTTAAAAGAAAGTCCTCTTGAAGCAATTATTAATTCACATCTAGTATATTTAGTTGGTATCATCATCAGTCTTTTACTCCACTTGTTACAGACCGCGCATCAACACGAGATATTCGTTTTTTCATGTTTAACCCTTGTAAATACACGTCTACAATTACGGTAAATTCAATGTCAATCGTCATGTTCTGTTTCCTTGAATACTGTTCATTAATACTATCCTGTGCTTCTTCCTCACTCAGCAACCTCCTCCATCCTAGAGATATTATTGACATGCTTGAAGTGAAATTAACGACAAAGTAGATGGTTTTAAATACTTACAAAAATCCAATGTTTTTGTTTTTTAAAATATTTCTAGGGTTAATCGATTTTTAATATCGAATCTTCTCCTAGTTTGGTTACCAGCCAAGTGTAGACAGCCAAGTCCGTATTCTGCGCATCAACGTGAAATATTCTTCCCCGCAAAGTTCTTTCACCGACAGCTGAGTTCAAAGAGTAAAAGGTCAAGTCCAGTCCATAAATGGACATTATCAAGCCAGCGTTTTGACTGTCGACATTTGCTTCTTTTACAAGCTAACTTCCCTTCTAGGCATAACTTACTCAGACCGTGAGTTAATCTTGTGATATAACCATACAGTTTAAGTCCTCTTGACTTGATAACTGATCTGATTGGCTTAAGCTTGTTAATCTTGAGTAGATTACTGATAGAGATATGGTCAGTGAGGCGTCTGTTAAGTCTCATAATATGGCTCTGGATAATAGCTAGATTTTGAAGTGACGATGGCGTCCAGTTAACACAATCGAGACCATATAACTGGTAGGATGTAAGTATTAAAGATAAGACAATTGTTTTCATTTTAGCATTTCTTTGTTCCTGTTGAAAACTGACAAACCCAGAACGATGCGATGCTGCAAAATAAACATTCCATTTGATGATCGCTTGTGACCTAAATATACAAACTCTGCAACTTCAGTGATCTGCTGGTTGTAGTTTGTGAGATTGGAACTATTTTTATAACTTTCATGCACTTCGTTTTTGTAATATTGATGTTTAAGCCAAATTCTAGTGCATGTTTGGTTAACACATTCAGAAAAAAAAAACCCAGTAAAGTTTCTAATTCAGCAACCATATTTTGGTTTCTATGACTTCCTTCTCTCTTTTTCTTTTTATGTGTTTTTTTTTTTTTTTTATGTGTTTTTTCTCCTCTACCCCTTCGATATCAATATATAACTTCCGTTAAGTTAACCGTTTAAATGTATCAATGTCTGGACATCCTCAAGTAATTTAAATATGAAAGAATAGAAATTTTAAATTACATCAAACTCGCTCTTGTCTTCTCTCTCTCCCCTCCTCACTTCCTCACTTCGTTAATTTACATATGCTTAATACGGCCCGTCAAAAATGTGTAAATTTCTATTCATTTTTTTTGTTTCAACCTTTGGAAGTAAAGTCTGATGATCCGCAGTCCTTTAAAAGGGCTGTGGTGAAATAATTTATTACATAGAACCTTAAAGTGGTCTGTTTTTATTTAAATTATTTGCTCTGGATTTACATTAAGATCTCTGGATTTTATCCTCCTTGGATACGGATTACCTAGTTTTTCATAAACCTACGGATTACCTAGTTTTTCATAAGCTAACTAACTCTAACTAACTAACTATATATATATATATATATATATATATATATATATATATATATATATATATATGTATATATAAGATCATAGACAGAGAGAGGGGAGAGAGTGAAAGTGGAAGGACGAAAATAGGGAGTGAAAGATAAATTAAGTCTGATGATCGTTTCAGTGGCGAAACAGACAGTCTCATGTAGAAAACAAAAAATTTAACAATTCTGCAAATTGTGATTTCTTTTCGATTGTTCATATATTCATACAAATGAAAAGGACAGATATATTAAAATATATATATATATATATATATATATATATATATATATATATATATATATACCTCGAGGAAAACTCTGCTCGACAATTTATATATGAAGTTAACATTAACAAAAGAATCCTTTTTCCGTGACATTTTATCAGAAACTAATCGTCATCACTTGACTATTTCTCTGTATGAAAAAAGTCAAAGGTAAAAATACGTTTCTTCTCAGTTACAAATGTGAACGTTCGCATTAATATAAAATGGTCATCTTAAAAATCAGGAACAACCGAAAAGCAAGAATAATTTCTTCTTCCCACACATTGTGTAAAGAATTCAGCAACGTAAAAAGAATTCTGGTCAACAATAATTTCTCCAACTATATCGCTAATGAACAACTAAAATTTAGATCTAACTAATTTCAAAGAAATAAGCCACCTTTGTGATATAAACAAAAATAAAATCACCATTAACTTAATCTACCGTAATTAGATGCACTCGAAAAATAAACAAGATCAGAAAGAAATTCAAATTAAATTTGGAATTGTCTTTACTGACTGCGGCGGGAGGTACTTCTCGTTTCTTATTCTAAATGGAACTTTGCAGCGGAACTTTAAAACTTCCGGCCAAGTGATACATGTTCCTAAGAGGACACATGGCACAGTGGATAAAGGCGTTAGTTAGATCCCGTGACATGACCCAAAGAGTGTGAGTTCAATACCCGGTTAAGGCAGTGGAGAACTTGGAAAGGGGAATTAACAGGAGGTAACTGATAACTGACATCCATTAAACATGGCACGTGGAACTAGAACAGTCTACCCAAGTGAGCGAAATAAAGGGTTCAGCTCGACATTGCAACCACCTGAAGAAAGCCGGAGTGTACAACGGCCTAAACGTTGTAATAAACATAGCGACAAATATGAGGACAATAGTCCGAATAATGTAAGTTGTGTACATAACACCTCATCTCAGAAATATAGACAGATACTGAAAAGCCGAAACGATGTAATAAATATGGCGACAAAGATGAGGACAATAGTCCGAATAATGTAAATAGTATACATAATACCTCCTCTCAGAAATATAGACATATACTGGAAGGAAGAAACGTTGTGATAAATATGGCAACAAAGATGAGGACAATAGTCCGAATAATGTAAATAGTGTACATAATACCTCATGTCAGAAATATAGACAGGTACTGAAAGGCCGAAACGTTGTAATAAATATGGTGACAAAGTGATACATGTTCCTGAAATTTTTCAGTTACTTTTGTTTTCTATTTCTTTTCTTCTTTTTTTTTAGCACTTTGTGGCCTCTTTGAAGTTTTTTGCATTTAGACTTTACTGCTGGAAACACTTCATATTTAGATAAAACCAAAATTTCGTGCCTGTTCTAAGAAGAATTAAAGAATTCAGCAACGTAAAAAGAACTCTGGCCAATAATAATCTCCCTGAACTATATCGCCAACGAAAAACTAAAATTAAATCCAATGAATTTCAAGAAAATAAGCCACCTTTCTGATATAAACAAAGGTAAAAAAAAATCACCATTAATTTATTTTACCATAACTAGATGCACCTTAAATATAAACATGATCAGAAAGGAATTGAAATTAAATTTGTCGAAATCTATCGCTTGATAATTTTAATAAATACTTTCAATTTATCATTTACTATAAAAAAAGTTAAAAACATCTAACCTAATCATAAATATAACACCTGATCTCAAAAGTATTTATAATTTCTCTTGTGTTAAGGTGATTGCATCACCAATGCAATAACAAAGCGACATTAAATGTTTACATTGGTCCTACAAACATGACTCTGGGCCCTAGGTTGACTTGTCAAATATTGAAAATTAATAAAATTACTGTACATCACACCACAAACAACGAAAAAAGAAATCCATGAGCATTAGAATATTATTTAATAATACAAAAAATAGAATTCACACATAATTCAGAATACTTGAAGCTATTACTATACATAAAAGGCACGGTGAAGTAATGGATAGCGGCTTGAGGAGGCACGGTGGAGTAATGGATTGAGGAATCGGAGAGCCGAGTTCGAATTCCAGTCGAATCCATTACATTCACTTACGTGCTAACAACCTTGGGAAAGGTGTGAATCCTCTTCTTCTCCCTCCAGCTATGAGTAAATAGCAGGACAGACCGGGTTCTATAGCCTTGGATGGCAACTGGTCTAGGAGAAGGAAAACTCTGAATTCAAACCTGCTCTTAGAGGAGGGTGAATGGAGTCTCTCTGAGCCTTGGTTGGCTGTCCATTTAGTGTTGGTGTCACGATAAAACACCCTTGATAGCCCTAGCGAAGCATCAAGAATTCAGCTATTTGACAAGATTATGAACTACACCAATCAAAGTATTGGTGAGTTCAATCTCGGCTGAGGCCGCAAGATGAAGATGATACATAAAAACAAACGATATAAAATAAAATATCTTTTCTCACACATGTCATAATTTTAAAACGTGTTTATAATATTTAAAATGTGTATGTATATTGTAATACGGATAAAATGTTAATATACAGTGTAACCTCGGTTCACGAATTTAATTCGTTCCTGAAACCCTTTCGTAATCCGAAATGTTCGTAAAGCGAAACTATTTTTGCAGTAGGAATCAATGTAAAATGAATTAATCCGTTTCTAGTCCCAATATATTTGCTTATTTAAACTTTAACGACAGTACTTTGTGTACAAGTTTATACAGAAAACTAATGAAAACCATTAAATCTAAGAAAAAAATAAATAAACCCAATACTAACCAGATAAAATATAGACGAACACTTCAATTTTAACGTACCTGTATGTAGGTGAGTTGATGACGTAAAGGTAAGCAAAGAGATGTTATTGTTTGGAAAGAGAAGACATGATCGTCTCTTTATTTATAAGAATAGTATAGATCGTTGAAGCATCATAGAGACAATATCGTCAACAATATTTTTTTCTTTTAACTTTTCTTTTTCTTTTACCAGCTAGCTTTCTTTGGAGCCATGATTGAGGACTAATAAAGAGAAAAATAAGCAGGCACAAATTAGAAAAGAAAAGCACAGAACAACACACGAATGTATACAACATGGCGGGCGACTCAGAAATGATTCGGTAATGTTGTTCGAGAACCGAATTTTTGTTTGATAACCGAGGCGTTTTCATCTCGAATATTCTATTCGAAAATCGATTTGTTTGACATGTGAGCCATTCGAAAACCAAGGTTGCACTGTACTGGTTTTCAATATATTGAAATTCTGCGATCCGATTTCCACATGATAATACCTGGTTACTCGTATACGTTATATAGCTGTTATGGTCCGGTTCCTTGTACCACGGTGATAGTCGAACACGTATATGGAATAACACAGATATATTACAAACAGGAATATATACAGAGGAGTAGAAAGTATTAGTACGAACAATCAGGTTTATTAGTAATTGTCTGAACGCGACTCTGTTTCGAACTGCCTCTGACTCGACTAACTCGCTCTGATTGACTGACAGACTCCTGACGGACTTCACTCCAGACTTCAGACTTAACGATATCTAGTCACCCCTCTCACGAGGGCATCATGTGGCACAAGGCCGGTTTAACGTGGGATCTCAGATCCCGTGGGCTCGGCCAAAAATATGCCCTCTGAACTCGTATAAACGGGTTCAGGGTCGGTTTACCTCCCTGAAAGAGACTCCGCTCTTCGGCGTAGCCTCGTTCGGGTTCCTCCCCGCCCGAAGGCAGAGAGTTCAACCGATCAACCGGTCAGCCGGTCAGCCGGTCGTCCAACTGAACTCCCTGCTTCCTCTTGAGGCGCAGTAATTATTACGTATGGAATAGTTATGTTATTATGGGTAAGGTCCCCTAACAATAGCCAATCGTATACTCAATCCCTATTGCAGACACTCGCTCAGGCCCATCTGTGGTTTATACTGCAGCTATGCTGAGCAGATCATGATTACAGTTTTATGGGAAAGATCGTGTTATCTAGCTTGATCAACAATGTGAACAAAGCCAGCACGCTCAAACTCTCGGTCACGATGACTTGCGATTTCGTGCTGCTCCCAAGTGTTCCGTCTACCCAATTTCATTTACAAGGCCTGGGTCAACCCGGAACTTTCCAAAGGTTCCGCACGCTGGAATCTCCCCCCTCCAGACCGATAATATCAGGAAGCCTCCTCCCTGACAAATCAACCGTGGCGAGATTCGAACACGGGTCTCATGGTCTAACGTTCTAAGGACTCGGCCACGTGCCCATGATAATACATGATAACATTTATACGAAATCCGTATATTTGTATTTGAATTAAAATGTTTGCAAATATTTCAGGATGTATTCGAAAACTATGGTATTATACAAATTTTGCTTTTTGGATAGGGAGTGAGATAAAAACATGAATTTTATCCACAATTTTGAACCTGTTGTGAAACAGCATAAAATTCAGTAAGTCCACTACACATTAAGCAAACTTGATCGATTCAATTTTTATTAATGAGGCTTTTAAAATATATCAACCAACTACAATCAACTATTTATTATTTATTCATTCGCCTCCCTCTGTCTTTTTTACAAAAAAAAAAAACTGCTCCGATGAGCTGCTTTCGCTGATTCCCAGATTTCATGAATTTAAACGTTCAACTCGGCTGGCATCTCACTCTCACCCTTTCACTGTCGATACTGTTAAATGTAGTCGTCTCTTCTACTCCAATAGCTTCATGTCTCGCACTTCTCACCTGTGGAACTCCCTCCCCTTTTCTTGTTTCCCTAATAACTATAATCTCCAACTATTCAAATGTAATGTCAATTGACGTCTCCAGATGCCTTGATCTATCCTTTATCCTTGTCTTCATCCTTTCCTTTATCACTCCTATTTGCTCTCGCTCCAACTCTTTGTAACCCCGTGCTAGTGGCTTCTCGCCTTGCTTGGGGTGAAATGCTTCAAAAGAAAACAAATATTTTTAATTATATTGTGAAATATAAAAGAGGAGATTTTAATAATAATAAAATAAACTTTATTAATCAGAAAACCAATCCTAAACAGGAAATAAGGGATAAATACTATCCCTGTTCAAAAGATAGGAAAGGTGTGTGAACCGGGAGATATATGAACGAAACTATTCCCATTAGAAACAAGCTACCAATCATAAACGGGAAACAATGGATTAACATCTACTCCTGCTCAAAAGATCGGAAATTTGTGTGGACTGGAAGATAAGTGAACGTATCCATTTATATTAGCAACCAGAAAACGAATCCTAATCAGGACACAACGGATAAAACTCTACTCAAGGTTAAATGACTCAAAAGTAGTATGAACGGGGCGATAGGTGAACCAATATATTCCTCTTATGAACCTGAAATCCAACCCTAAACAAGGTATAAACCTCTACTCCTATTTAAATGTTAAGAAAGGGGTGTAGACCGCTC
Organism: Acanthosepion pharaonis; assembly: GCA_903632075.3. Classification (NCBI taxonomy): domain Eukaryota; kingdom Metazoa; phylum Mollusca; class Cephalopoda; order Sepiida; family Sepiidae; genus Acanthosepion; species Acanthosepion pharaonis. The sequence continues at coordinate 1,085,610 of CAHIKZ030005573.1, read as the reverse complement.
GATAGTTGAACAAATTACTCATATTTGAAACTTTTTGTTAAAACGAACAAAATTTAAAGAGTATTTTATAATGTCTAATGGAGCTGAACATTATTTTTATGTTTAGATGCATTTAAACTGACTAAATTTTATTTCAGAGAACAATAAAATTTTGTTTGATTAAAACCCTGCTAACATGGAAGTACCCAAGAATCATTTGAGACACATAATGCTTTATGAGTTCAAGAAAGGAAACTCAGCAGCCGAAGCGGCTAGGAACATTCACTCAGTTAATGGAGAGGAATGTGTGAATGAAAGAACTTGCAGAAGATGGTTTGCAAAATTCAGAGGTGGAGATTTCACCCTTGAAGATGAAGATCGAACCGGACGTCCAGTTGAGTTTGATGAAAAGCTTCATGAAGCAACCCTTGAAGAAAATCCTGCTTTATCAGTTGAGGAATTGGCAGTGGTTCTCAGTTCAAACCATACAACTGTTCATCGTCATCTTCAACAACTTAGAAAAGTTCCTAAACTTGGAAAATGGGTGCCTCATGAGTTGTCTGAAAACAACCTCAAATCCCGAGTTGAAATCTGCTCTTCTCTCCATTCTCGCCAACTTGTTTCACCTTTTATGGATAGACTTGTGACTGGCGACGAAAAATGGATCTTTTATCGAAATTTCAAGCGTCGTAGACAGTGGCTTGGTAAAGGGGAAGGACCACAGCCACAGCCGAGAAGGGAACTTCATGGGCATAAAGTTCTTCTTTCAATCTGGTGGGATCGCCAAGGAATAATCCACTTTGAATTCTTACCACCTAATGCAACAATTAATGCTCGAATATACTGTCAGCAATTAAAGCGTTTGAACCAAGCTTTGAGGAAAAAAGACATGCTCTAGTGAATCGAAAAGAGGTGATGTTTCATCAGGACAATGTGCGACCCGACACAGCAAGAATCACGTTACAAAAGATCAAAGAACTTGGTTGAGAGAATATTCCTCATCCACCTTACTCCCGATCTTGCCCCTTCAGTCTACCATTTGTTTCATAGCTTAAAGAATAATTTGGAAGAAACAGCTTTTGTAACACAGGAAGAGGTTAAAACTGACATTTGTGAGTTCTTCGAATCAAAGCCAAAAGAATTTTACAGCAATGGAATTAGTAAGCTTGTTAATAGGTAACATTTGGTCACATGTTTTCTTTATTCAAAATTCGGACAGAACTTATGGGATGACCTGATAGATAACCAGTCCTAAAGAGGAAACGAATGATAAACTATACTCCTATTCAAAAATCTTGAGGAGACGACAGTTCAAATATAGTTTATATTATTTAATAAATGTTTTAAAAAATGCCAACAGTCCAGAAAGTTGGCCGCTGTGTTTTTCTGTCTTTTCAGCTTTAATCAGCAGTATTGGTTCCAAATCTATTTTGGTTGCCGCTACCGTGTGTACCAAAACAAAACACTAATCCTGCCACCAAATGTACAATTAATATTTGATTGCATTATGTTCCTGCTAGTGTTGCATGTCAAATTGATCTTTTAATATTTTCCGTAATAATTGTTCTATAAATCGAATACACTAAAAATGTGTGTCTTGCATGTTATGACTCACCTGTGCTAACCACTGACTGCCCACATTTTACTTACAACTCCACTTGATCTTTTCAACACCTCCCGAGGGGCGATGCCACCTATTTTAAGAATCACTGATCTACAAGGATGTCATAACATGTCATATTTTCAGAACTTAGATAAAAATGAGGAAGTAACCCATGTACAAATTCACGACTGTACAAAAACCAATATCGTGGAATTGTCTGCTAGATTATAATCAATTCATCATTCACACCAAAAGAGAATACTACCATAAAACTACTATTGGACTTCATGATTAAGCTGTTGATTCGACATTTTAGAAAATATGTTCCAGTAAGCGACTTGATACTTGTAAGACGACGTGTATAGATCAATAAACAACAAACTATTCAACAATTCACCGATAATATCTGGACAAAAAGTCGAGTGCTACAGCCAAAATCTATTTAAATACGAAAATGGGGGACACTTACACCATATAATTTTTCATAATTAAGTGTGAATATATTTTATGCTTGAATTTTCATTCTGAATTAAGATATTTTTGTGTTAATCTTATTTCAGAATAAAACAATGTGAATATTATATTAAAATCCCTGGATCACTTTTAGGACACTGAATTATTTTAAATGCTTAAACAACTTTTGCGACATCTCTATTATTTTCAATCCATGGATTACTTTTTGAACCTCCTGTATTATTTTCAATCCATGGATCACTTTTTGAACATCCTGTATTATTTTCAATTACTGTGTCACTTTTTGGATATCCTGTATTATTTTCAATCCATGGATTACTTTTTTGAACTTCTAGAAATTATTTTCAATCCATGGATTACTTTTTGAACCTCCTGTATTATTTTCAATCCATGGATCACTTTTTTGGATATCCTGTATTATTTTCAATTATGTGTCACTTTTTTCTGATTTCATCCATGGATCACTTTTTTGGACATCTTGTATTAGTTTCAATCTGTTTTTGGATTATTTTTCAATCCATGGATCACATTTTGGACATTCTGTATTAATTTCAATCCATGGATCACTTTTTTGGACTTCCAGTATTATTTTCAATCCATGGATCACTTTTTTGGACATCTTGTATTAGTTTCAATCCATGGATCATTTTTTTGGACATCCCGTATTAGTTTCAATCCATGGATCACTTTTTTGGATATCCTGTATTAGTTTCAATCCATGGATCACTTTTTTGGACATCCTGTATTAGTTTCAATCCATGGATCACTTTTTTGGACATTCTGTATTATTTTCAATCCATGTTATCTCTTATTGTATCTCATTCATAATTAAAACACGTATGTAAAAAATAGAAAAAAAATAACATTTGGTATTTTCTGTTTTCCGACATCGAGGATAGTTGGGGATGAGCTACAGTTTTACCTGACGTTTGAAGAGGACAATCAGGCGAATTAACAGAAGATATGAAATCTCTTCAATGCTACAGTAACCTTTCTCGACTTATTTTATATTGCTTCCATTGTTTAACTAATCCTTTACGTGACTTCGATTTTTTCCCCTCTTCTTTTTTATGGAAGACCAACGGGAGAAAGAGAATAAATGACAATTGCGTGTTCGCTCCTTTGTAACTGTTGCGAATACAGATTGGGGTCTTATATATTCAAATGAGCTTCTGCATAGTAAATGGACATTGATCCCGGCGGTGCGGGGAAACCGAAACAGAAGGAGAGGCGGTAAGTCTCGATACTAAATACCGGAATTGCAAAAAGAAAATCGTATATAGACTAGAGGCTTCCATTTTCTCTTTTGATGGAATGGCGGTTTGGTCAGGATTGGGTTCCGCCATTGAACGCCCGAAATGTTTGTTGGGCGTGTGTCCGAATAATATATCATAAAAATAAGTAAGATATCCAAAGATTAGTTTTTCTTTTTTATAAAAGCAAAAACACTTTCCTTAACAGAACGAATTCAATCTTCACAAATCCATTATTCTGACAAAAGAAATAAAGTGAGATTTGGGACAAATTTCCATCTTCTGTCTTCAGCTTCTTATATTCCACTTCATTCTTTCTCAGTCAGTTATGTGCCATGAGTAATACACGCTTAGGCGATCATGTATCTTTCTATACATGACTGACGAGGCAGATTTTTTTCACGCAGTAGGTTGCCATTTCATTCTGCGCTAGACCAGTTGCCACTTAAGGCTATGGAACCCGGCCTGTCCTGCTATATAACAAGCAGTACGTTTGCGACACTCAGTCAGTTATGTGTCATGCATGATACATAAGTAGGCGATCATGTATCTTTCGATACATAACTGATGATGAATATTTTTTTCACGCAATAGGTTGCCATTTCTTTCTGCGGTAGACCAGTTGCCATCTAAGGCTATAGAACCCGGTCTGTCCTGCTATTTAACGTACAGTATGGTTGCGACACTCAGTCAGTTATGTGTCATGCGTGATACATGCTTACGATACATGACTGACGAGGCCAATTCTTTCTGCGGCAGCGCAAGTCTATAGAACCCGGTCTGTCCTGCTATTAGCATCGCTAGGGGAGAAGAGCAGGATTCACACCTTTCCCAAGGGTATTAGCGCGTAAATGAATGTAATGGATTCGACTGGAATTCGAACTCGGCTCTCCGATTTCTCAATCCAAGCCGCTATCCATTACTCCACAGTCCCTCGTGTTACCTTATAATGGTTGTAAAAGACATATAATATAAGACGTAAATGATGTATGCAAGTATATTAAAACAAATGTGAGGGGAGAGTAAGGAAAAGAAATATTACTTACCGTGACTTGAATAAAAAAAATATAATAAAAAATTAATAAGTTTAACAGATTATCGCTCCTCGCTCTTCAGAACTCACTCGAGGATAAAGCAATCAAATATGTGCCCACCGACTAAAAAAAGAGGAAAAAACTAAAGACCTGAATCACTAACAAATTACATTAAGACAACCCTACCATTCTTTCTGCTTAGAGAGGGAAGGTTGTTTGGGCTTAATATATATAGCACTTTCGTATGGATCACTTTTTGGACATTTTGTATTATTTTCACTCCCAGGATCAATATTTAGACATCTTGTATTATTTTCAATCAATGGATCACTTTTTAGACCTCCTGTATTATTTTCAATCCATGGATAAATATTTGGACATCCTCTATTATTTTCAATCCCATTTGGACATCCTCTATTATTTTCAATCCATGGATCCCTTTTTTGATATCCTGTATTATTTTCACTCCCTGGATCAATTTTTGGACATCCTGTATTATTTTCAATCCCTGGATCACTTTTTGAACATCCTGTATTATTTTCAATCCCTGGATCAATTTTTGGATATCCTGTATTATTTTCATTCCCTGCAAGTCTTGCATGTGAATCATCTTTGGTGCTGTTTCGGTGTTGAGAACAGTGCATAAATGAACATTCCTGCAACCGTTGATCAGACTCTGGGCCTTTCTATAGTACAGATTCTTGACAATGTCGACAAAATTAAAAAGAACACAATGGGAAACCACATTGCTTCAAAAATACAGATCAGTGTAAACGTGACCTCAAGATAGATGAACTTTGAGAATATTTTATTCGCAACGGTAATCAGCAGATGCTTTCCTCAAACTAAAATTCAAGTTACGTTAAAATACGTATCGGACGTACGTTGGCGTAAAGGATAGCGTCTCGGATTTAGAAATTTGAGGGCCTTGTTCGAATTCCAGTCGAGTTCATTACATTCACACGTTATAATATCCTTGGTAAAGGTATGAATCCATCGCTTCTACCCACAATTATAGGTAAAATAGTAGGGTAGCGTGGGTCCTATATTCTTGGTTGGCAATTGTTTTATAAGAAGGGCAACTCTGAAGTCAAACCAGCCTGGAAAGGGTTTGCACATTCAGGCTATCCAAGACCAAACATTGTTACTACGGTTGCATTATATGTCATGCCCCTACGACCCTCAAGGGGATTACGACTCTCGTAATCGGGAAAATAAGGATGCCCGTATTAATCTGTATGTTTTTGAGATGTTAAGAGAATGAGAATGATTTAGTGAGGAGAAATCATAGTAACAGGTTTCAAATTGATTGGTGTTTCATTTAAATCCGTGCTAAGGATGATATATTCTCCTGAAATGGATCCTGTTCTCTCTAAGCTACAACAAATACTGCTTCTTACTTCTTAGGTTATTGGAAATTATCTACCGTAGTCTATATTTTTAAGAATAGATAACCTTCTCATTCCTCGAATTCTCGTCCTATTAGCTTTTTGCCGCTTTTTGGCAAAGTAATAGATCGTCTAATAAACTTAGAACTCACTTTATACGGCCTTTTTCCAGATAAACACTATGGCTTTAGTTTCTCTAGGTCAAACGCCTATGCGTTGACGGTTAATAATAAATTTACCTATTAAAATTTAGATAAGAAGGGCATGACTCGTACCTTAGCTTTAGAAACCACGAAGTCGTTTGACAGGATTTGGTATGCTTATAATCTTCACAAATTTAAGGTATATGACAACTGTGACTAAACCTGATTATTGGAGATGGAAATGACTACGAATGGGTCAGTTAATCCCTTTAAAAACATTTCACTTTCTGTCATTAGGACACAAGGTGTGGAAGAATTAGGAAGAGAAACATTAATAATGAGCGGGAAGAAAAAAGAGTAATCAGGAAGACAGTAGATAGAGATTGACATTGCATATAAATTTTTTCAGGTTAAAGTTAGCTGAAAAGCATGGAGCCGGAAGGGAGTTCCACAAATAAGGCAGTAAAGCCACTAAGACGCAAGGGTTTACAGGAAGTGGAAGAATTAAGAAGAGAAACATTAATAATGAGCGGGAACAGAAAAGAGTAATCAGGAAGACAGTAGATAGAGACATTGCATATAAATTTTTGCAGATTAAAGTTAGCTGAAAAGCATGGAACCGGAAGGGAGTTCCACAAGCGAGAAGTGTGAGAAAGGAAACTGTTAGCATAGAACTTATGGCTACATCTAGCCAGTTCAACTGTAAATTGAAGTACTACGCTTAAATTAAAATAAAGTCTAGGTACCATAGTGCAGTGTTCATCCGAAGAATTACCATAAAAGTACAACAGGCAATATATATATATATATATATATATATATATATATATATATATATATATATATATATATATTATGGAGGCTGAAGCTTTTATAAATGTCCACTTGGCCTGATCTTCCTCTCCTTGATATGGCCAGCAGGAAGGATAGTTATGCAATTCTTGTCAATGTTGTACAAAATTCAAACATTTGGAAAAAAGAATCCCACATTACATTTGTAGAGACGTACTTTGATAGGAACACTCATGCAAGCTCTGTTCTTTGCATACAAACATTTTTTGAAACTACTGACCACAAATAATCGATAGAAAGTACCACGCTTAAATTTAAAATAAAAGTCTAGGTATCATAACGAAGAACTCATCCGAACAATTACCATAAAAGTATTTATAGAAAAGACACAGAGAGGCAACCTTACAGTGGTGGAAAAGTGACTGTAGCCGATCTGCTAGATCAGGACCAATAATATTGCTGATTCTTTGGGTTTTATCAAGGAGTTCAAGGTAAATAGCAGGGGTACCATGTGTAGGAGTAATATTTTAAGCATAGGTGAGGAGAGAGAAATTGTCTTGCACAACACAGTAAATTAACTTTTTTTCGCAGCTGACCTAGCAATGTATTCAGTATAGTTTTTTTTACTTCATGTCATCTGAGAACGTGAGCCTGTGAAGATGCAATATTTAAAGCATGAACGAATGATTGACTTATAAATATGCAAAATAGATTCTGGGGGGAAAAATTGTCTAGCACAGCCCAGTGAACCACCTTAGAAGACCTAGAAATTGATTCAATATAATCTTTTCACTTCATGTTAGCAGAGAATGTTAAGATCGAGAAGCCACAACTAGTCATTTTCTTGGAGGTTTTCATCAGCCATGGTGATGGAAGGAGAAGGAGTCTCTCAGATGATTAATGAACAGAAGTTTAGTTTTAGAGGCGTTAAAATTAACAAGCCAAATTTTGCCCCAGTTATTCAAAAATGAAATCAGATTTCACCAATTTAATAACAAAATCTCAGAGACAGACACATTCAACTGATCTCTGTATAGAAAAAGGTTCAAAGTTTATTAGTTTAAGTTTGTTCCACTTGTATGCCCTCAATATGGCCACCATGTACTGCGCGACAAACATCGAAACGGTATTCCACTTCCTGCCACTCTCGAATCAATTAATCTGAGGATATTGACTTCATAGCTCCAAGAATTTGATGTCTCAAATCTTCAGTAGCAGGCATAGGTGGAACAAACATTTTTTCTTTTATATACCCCAGACAGATAAAAAAAAATCTCAAGAGGTAAGATCTGGAGATATGGGAGGCAACGATGAACAAGATCTTTTTTCCACAAATTATAACTATTTAAATTTATACAAAATCTGGAGAAAAAAAAACAAGGAAAAGAAGCATTTAAACAAAATTGAAAAAAGTTAATTTATTTTACTAGTTTTGAACTTTTCCGATCCAGTAATGGGCTCAATGTGTTTCTTTCTCTTCTCATTATTTTTATGAAATTTTCGGAATCTGCTCTTTCCTTGTGAATAACCATATATATATATATATATATATATATATATATATATATGGTGAAATTAAATTGGTAATCCGTATGGAATTTCCAATAGAATAAAGATCCAAGGAGATTTCTATTTCAGAGACAGAGCAAAAATATTAATTAATGGATATCACATATATATATATATATATATATATATATATATATATATAAAAAATAATTATTCAAAAAAAATAATTATATATATATATATATATATATATATATATGTGTGTACATACGATTATTTATCATTAGTCGCTTTTTTCACCTACACCTGATTGCGAATTAAAAAGACCAACTTGTTATCATTTATTAAGATTTTGAATGAGTTTATATTTAATGGGTGACCACAGAATTATCCTATCGTTGTATCTTTGTTTTGGTTTTCTTCATCTTCTTTCTCCAGTTACCATTCCACAAGACACAATCTTGCACACCTCTCGCTAGATCGTTTAATGTGTCCTAATAAACTCAACACTTCGCTGCGTATAGTCTCAAAGGATATCGACAAATTGTTTCCATTTCTGACTGTGGTAATGTTCCCTTTTTGATCTGTGATGATGTGCATCCTATGATTTCGGAGTGTTTCAATTTGAGCCGAGAAGATTTGCATCAATAATACAACAACGATACAACATGCAAACCATAAGAAACAACTGGAAAAATAGTGTGAAATTCATCTCTTTGTTTTGGTGTGAATTATTATCCTCGTTAATATTTCTAAATGCTGAAATAAAAATTTAGAATAGTCAATAATTTATGAGATGAAAAAAATAATTACCGTATTTGAGGGTGTATAAGATGCACCCCAATTTCAGCAGGACAAATCAAGAATAAAATTAGTAATTAGTGAAATTATTAATAAATGGTATCAGGTGTTATTTTGGTTAAACAAGCCATGATTACAATTAAATTAAAAATAATAGAAGAAAAAATCACGAGCCTATAAACATTTATTATATCCTTTATATGATCTGTAAAACCTGCCTCTTGTAAACGTTTTATTGGAATAATTAGGATATAAAAATTCTGATTGTATTTATAACAATGCAACTGGAAGTTATCGCAAGAAAACTATTAATGAAACAAAATTATTTTACAGATATAAAATTTTAATTTATTGCGTATAATTTTAGTGAAACAAAGTACTAATATTAAATGCGATGAAATTAATATAATGTATATTGTCAATGATAACATTTTTAATCTGCATAATCGCCTTTTAAGTAATGACAATAGGTATATAAAAGTTACTCTAAAGTCTAGGTAATAGATCCTGCCAGGTAGCTAATTTCGGCTGACTATCGCGAATTTTAAAACTATATATGGCATAAGCAGGGGAATTTTGGAAGATATTTTTAGTAAAATAAATGTACGCCTTATATGCCTTCATATACGGTAAAAATCTTTTTGTGTAAAAATACTTGAGCTTTTTGATACTTTTTGCATATTTATTGAAATTTGTGAAAATTGAGAAAATTTTTGATACTTTTTGTTTATTTGTGAAAATTTGTTAAAAAATGGGGAAATTTTTTTTATACTTTTTGCTTATTTGTGAAAATGTGTAAGATTTGTGAAAATTCTTTATACTTTTTGCTTATTTGCGAAAATTTTTTATACTTTTTGCTTATTTGTGAAAATTGTGCAAATTTTTATTACTTTTTTGCTTGTTTGTGAAAGTTTTTTATAATTTTTGCTTATTTGTGAAAATTTGTGAAAATTGTGCAAATTTTTATTCCTTTTTGCTTATTTGTGAAAATTGTGTAAATTTTTATTACTTTTTGCTTATTTGTGAAAAAATTTGCAAATTTTTATTACTTTTTGCTTATTTGTGAAAATTTGTGAAAAGTGTGAAAATTTTTTATACTTTTTGCTTATTTGTGGAAATTTATGAAAATTGTTGATACTTTTTGCTTATTTGTGAAAATTTGCTTCTTACATTCATTCGTTAGATGCATGAAAATGTTTCCAGTGGTTTTCTCACGTGTACGAGAAATGTTCTCGATACGACTAACTTTCCAGAATAAGTATTTCAGTAAGTAACCCTCTTAATTTTTGACGTATCTGGTTAAATAAATTTGAGATAAACTTGCCGATTATATTGAAATGATGAAAGAATAGATCGAATAGTATTTCTGTTTCAACACCCGAACTCATTTATCTTGATCTGGGCAAGAGTATCTCTGTAAAATATTGCATATATAAAAGGTCATCTTTCGTGTATTATGTCAACTTTTCTAAAACGATATAGCTTTTAACTTTTGCACACCTCTAAATTGTCCGTGTAACCAGGACAGGCAGTTAAAATAAATTGCTTTCATTCCATGACATAACAGTTACATATTGCTTTCACACAACGACAAGCCAACTATAGGAAATATGATATCTATGAATTTTCAATCTGTTTTTACGCAGTTAACCGAAAACTAATTCTGCTATACTCAGATGACTAAGTTTAAAATAATCAACAATATATTGCTCTTATTCTATGGTTTTTCTATAAATCATAATCTGTATCTGTCTATATTTCTGAGATGAGGTATTATGTACACTATTTACATTATTCGGACTATTGTCCTCATCTTAGTCGCCGTATTTATTACAACGTTTCGGCCGTTGTACGCTCCGGCCCTCTTCAGGTGGTTGGAATGTCGAACCGAACCCGTTATTCCGCTCACTGGGGTAGACTCTTCCTGTTCCACGTGCCATGTTTAATGGATGTCAGTTATCAGTTATCTCCTGTTAATTCTCCTCTCCAAATTCTCCATCGTTGGCGAAAATTATTATTTTACTCTAAATAGTCTATGTTGGACTTATCCGCCTACTATAAAATTAGTAGGAGAGAAGGTCTTGGGGGAATAAATTGAACGCTGGGTCAACCGACACACACACACACACACACACACACACACACACACACACTTGTCGTGTAATACTCTGCAGTTCTACTTACTGTTTAATATATGATATATCTGCAACACTTGTTATTTCTTAACCATTTACTTGGTCACGAAATCTTGGATCTCGTCCTCGTTGCCAAGATGTTGTGACCAAGTAAATGGTTAAAGAAATAACAAAACAGCTCTTGGTAAAGTTTATCTGTTCGCTATCTCTCCTGACCCCTGTTCTGTCAACCGTTTACCCATGCTCGTTAAGTATGTTCGGCGCTGTTTTCTTCTGTCCCACTTGCCTTCACCTTAAGTGTCAATTTTTCTAAGCTTTCTTTCCTCATTATGTCCCCTAGAATTTTCAACTGATTCGTTCTAGTGTTAACCTCGCATTTATCTCAGTCTACCATTTCTCTTATTTGGCGCGTTTAAATCATATGTAATTTATGTGAGTGCGACACAAATTTAACCTTTATATAGTAACCTTGTATATTTGAACGGATGTATATCAAATTACCATTGTTGAAATAACAAGAGTCTTTTTTATTCTATTTTCTTGTGGAAAGCGTACCTTTTCGCCTTGATAAACTTCAAAATCGTTTACGCTTTCTTTAAGATAAACAGACATTTTCCAATCGGTTCCCTCTTCCCCACGTACGCAACACCACAAGCGTATCACTACTCATTCGGGGGGGGGGTATATGGAAACTATCCAGATAATCCCATTCTTTAATTCCATCAGCTGAAAGCATTACTGCTATTATACTCCATGTTACTTCAGCGGAGTCAAATCGCAACCATTTCCACCGTCTTCAAATTTTAAAGAATGCTCAATCTTCCATTTCAAGAACAATACATTCGAAAAACAGGCACCATCTTCCAACCCAAGAACCTTAACTTCAAGGAACAGGCACCATCTTCCAATCCAAGAACATAACTTCGAAGAAAAAGCATCATCTTCCAATCCAAGAAACATAACTTCGAGAAACAGGCGCCATCTTCCAATGTAAGAACCTTAACTTCGAGGAACAGGCACCATCTTCCAATCCAAGAACCATAACTTCGAGTCCTTGTCCTCATAACCTTCACTTCCAAACACCTTCTTTATGATTCATCGTGCCTCTATTTTAGTAATTTGATCCCGAACGATGCAATGAAATTAACGGTTTATTTTAAGGATAGATGCAGCTGGGATCATCAATTAAATATTGTGAATAGAACTGCGAAATAACGTGCATCGCATAGCTGAATCAATGATTTTCATATGAAAGTCCTATACCGAATATTTATATATATTATCTCGACCCCCAAGAAACGTAGCTAATATCGGATACTGAATGCTGGACAATCTTCTCACAGGTGAAGAAGAGACGAAGCAACAGAAATCTGGTTCTAAAGAAGAAAGCTCATAATACCATGAGAGGAGCATGCAAATCGTTAAACAAACAAATGAAATCATTGTTTTCACTCTGATGTTATTCATGATGACGGTCGTCTTCGAGTATAGAATCCAGAGGTTAGCAGTGAATATCTTGAAGACAGTAGGAAAGCGTTGTTCAGGTTAGCAGTGGATATTTTGAAGACAGTAGCAGAGCATAGTTCGTCCTTCTGTTTCTCTTCGCCTGACAAGCTGGAAAGGACATTCGGGTAGAGTAGACAAAATGGCTGCCTTTATACACGACGGATTGAATGTTCTACGTCCTCTGATTGGTTAACCTTCTATTGGTGGACTATAAAGTGAGTCAAGGCATTTGGAGTAACTCACTAGTACATATATATATACACAAAAAACTGCAACATCTGAAACATAGCAAACCAGATCTAAGCTGTACGCCTCCGATAAACGCTTTATTTGATTTGTAACCCACTCTAACCCTGGGCTGATTGCAGCACCATCTGTGACGATCTAACCCTTGGCTGGTTCGGGTGGAAATCTGGTTTACCACGGAACCATGTGTGACATTAACTCCTCTGGTTGTCTTGGTCGCGGTCGATGTCTGGTTAGATTCGATATC
>CAHIKZ030005573.1:997500-1067500 GCA_903632075.3 Acanthosepion pharaonis | reverse complement strand
AGGACTACATTTCTGTTGCCTCAAGTCTCTTCCTCATCTTTGAGGAGGCTGCCCCACATTCACTGCCATATATGGGGAGAGATATTACATAATAGTTCAGTTCTCTTTTCTTTGTTTCTAATGAAGATTTCTGTGTCCTGATACTCTGCTTAGCTTTTGAAATGCAACTTTGGCTATCTGAATGCGTTTTCGGATTTCATTGTCACACTTTCCCTCCTCTGTTAGAACACTTACCAGGTATTTAATTTTTTTTTTCTTGTTTGCCTTTGGCATCTCCGATTTGTAATTTGCAATTTGGGATGTCCTTTTGTTAACAGCCATCCATTCTGTCTTCTTGCAGTTGATGTTTAGTCCTTTCTTCTCGCTTTCCCTCGCTACATTATGTAGGAGTTTTATAGCTTTCTTTCCGTGTCTGCTATCAGCACTGTGTCATCAGCATATCGTATGTTTTTAATATTGTGGCCACCAACAATGAATTATGATAGGATATATACTTCAGTCAGAATCCCCTCGCTGTAGAGATTGAATAATTTCAATGAGAAGACAGTTCTTAAACCATCTTTAAAACGTCATTTCAGTGCAGAAATTGTGCCATATCTAAGCTGAAGCTGCAAAATCTAATATATAAGTGATCTGTTCACTTCGACCGTGTGTGATTGCAAGCATGTCTCGCTAGGTCAATTAAGACTTAGTCGGTTCGCTGTTCACTGTGCTCCATACTTTCAACCTGGTATCACACCGCTTTATTTTAGATTCGTAGGGGTTGTGCATGTAATGTCGCTGCAGCAGCAGTGGTGTTTCCTTGGCAAGATAGCCTCTCCAGGTTTATTTTGAATTCATAATTTTTCCTCCTGTTAGACCGTTTGTCATTTAATCTGCCCGGCTATTTGTGCATAGTTGGGAGAGGGAGAAAAAAATCCTACCTTTCTGAACGTTATTAGCAAGTCAGCGAATGTAAGGAAATCGACTGGATTTCGATCTCGGCTAACACGCTTAGTAAATCGCTATATGATTGACAGTGGGTGTGTGTACGCAAGTATGAATTTATCTATATTGTATTTATATTGGTAAAAAAACGCATCAAAATCATATTACTTCATTTTTGATTTTGTATTTATTGTGTCGGTTTGAAATGTTAGTGGGATATATACTCAGTGAACTTTATGGAATCCATGAAAAAAGTTTCGATGTTTATGGCGAAAGCAAAAATGGCGATGCAAAAGAAAAAATGAAAAGCATACAAAAGAGAAAATATCTAGTTAGTTTCGTATTTTTTTTTACAACATGGTCGTTTCGTTAAAATAGGAAGTTTCTTTTTGTTATGTTTTTTTTTTATTTCGTGGAGGTTTCTAAAAGAATGAAAATTATTTTTGCAAATCTTTTATTTAAGAATTGATATAATAAAAAAAGAAATAAATTTAAAAAAAGAGAGGGAATTTATGGGGTTACGAATAACACGAATTTTATCATGGCGTGCGAGGCACAATTAAATAAAAAAAAAGAGTAGAGGTACAATTAAATAAAGAAGAGTCAAGAGTGGTAGCTGAGTTCTCTCCCTTACCTAATGGCGAAATGTTGGCCAAAACAGAACAGGGCTTTTCGGTTGAGCGCAACATATTTCAGCAACTCTAATGTTAATATTTGACAAACATTGGTTGTTATCAATTTTCTCTCTCTCTCTTTCTCTCTCTCTTTCTCTCTCTCTCTCTCTCTCTCTCTATATATATATATATATACCTATATATATATATATATATATATATATATATATATATATATATAGTCTCTAATCAGGACCTAAAGATTGTTTTGTGTCTGAAACTCCGAGACGTGTAATCTGTGAGGACAAAGGTGCATATTTATTAATATATGCTTAATAAATCTGTTGTATTACATCAACCAGTTTTATTAACACCAACACTCAATGTGCGATAACTTACACACACACACACACACACACATATATATATATATATATATATATATATATATATATATATATATATATATATATATCCTCAGCGTCCTTCTGTAGGATCATATTTATGTTCCTTCAAGTCTCTTCTTCATCTTTGAGGAGAGTGGTCCGCATTTACTTCTATACAGGAGGGCAGATATTACATAACAGTTCAGTTCTCTTTTCTTTGTTTGAAACGAAATTTTTCTGCGTTTTAATACTTTGCTTAACTTTGGGGTGGCATCTTTGGCTATCCCAGTGTTTTTGCGGATTTCAGTGTCTCACTTTCTATCCTCTGTTAAAACACTTCCCAGACATTTAAATTTTTGTACTTACATTGATTTTGGTATCTTCGATTTCTAATTTGCATTTGGGACTAATCGTTTCACTAACGACCGTGAATTCTGTGCTTCTTGCAGTTGATGTTTAGTCATATTTTCTCGCTTTTTTTTTCACTAATTTCTGTAGGAGGTTTCGGAGCTTTCTTTCCGTGTCTGCTATCAACACTGTGTCATCATCACATCTTATGATTTTAATATTGTGACCACCAATAATGAATCCTGGTAGGACATCTACTTGTCTTAGAATTGCATCGTTGTATAGGGTGAATAAGTTCAGTGAGAAGACACAGATTTAAACCATATTGTTTTTAATATTGTGGCCGCCAACAATGAATCCTGATAGGATATATACTTCTCTCAGAATCCCCTCGCTGTAGAGATTGAATAAGTCCAATGAGAAGACAGTTCTTAAACCATCTTTAAAACGTCATATCAGTGCAGAAATGCTGTCATATCTGAGCTAGAGCTGCAAAATCCTCGCCATCCAGCCTTAATAGCGTTCAAATGTCTCGACGCGGTAAATGATTTTTGTGCCCTGCGGACACTTTTCCCACTGACAAAATGTCACAAACCTATTCCGATGCTCATGGAAAATATTATGATGTCCTATATTCCTTATTTCCACCACTTGATATCTTTACAGCCACTTCTCGCCATGCCACGCACAGGCTGACTATTTATCCTTGTTCCTATTGTATTCCATTAGTAAGGACGAAGTTCAGCTCAGACTGCTTCTTCCCAAGGTCCGCTGCATTATGACACAGACTCCTGAAATTATGCTTACCTGCTTACACTACGATCTTTACGTTTTCAAGCCTTGGATCGACCGTTACCTAACATATCAACACTTTCTACAAATTCTTACATTCATAAGACAAATTCGTTCAGTAACCCTCTACCTTGAGTGGCTCTTGGGTCTTTTAAAGAATTAATATTTAGCAGAAAATATAATAATACAAAGATATCAACAGTTTTCGTATATTCTTTCACACACAGGAACACTTTACATCTCAGTTACTTTATTGCTCTGCTTCGGGTTTTATGATTAAAAAATAGAAAAAAATCAGCATATATTTTTAAAAATGTAAACTTATTTCACTTCAAAAAACAGAAATTATAAATGTAGTCGATTTAAATAAACCGCACAAGATATCTAATCATTTGTCCAGACAAAAGTAGAACAAAGGATATGAGATGGAATAAGTCCAAAGCCATATTGAATAATGGCAGAAATCAATACTACTTTTTTACAGTTCAAAAGTTTGATTCTAGCCATGTAATTTTTTTTTTAAATTGGCCCTAAAAGTATTTATTTTGGACTTTAAGTAAGAAAAAAATTATTATACATGGTTAAAAAAAACTAAGACATGATTTTTATTAGAATTTTTTTATGACAAAAAGAAAAAACAAAAAATTTATGATTACATTTTGCTCTCGTCAAAATATCGTCCTTTAACCTTGATTACTACAGCACATATTTTTGGCATTCGTTGCAAAAAAGAAAAAGAAAAAAAAGGGGGTTAAAAGGTTTACGAGTTTTACTCAATACGATTGGTTGATCAGAGTAAAACCCACATATCTTATAACCACCCCGCATTTTCTTTTTTTCGTAAAAAGAGGGTATGTTTTGCTTTTAAATCTAAATAAATCGTTCACTCACAAGTAATTTACAATCGCCTGATGAGAAACATTGATACGCATTTAAATACGACTGCAAATGTGTAGCGATTTTGACATGTAGTTCGATTTAATATCCTAAAATAAAGAATATTGCTCTACTTTGTATTGAGCCCTCTTTTAAATTAAATGTTACGAACGTTCGAATTCGTTCTCATCTTACATTGATATATATATATATCTATCTATCTATATATATATATATATATATATATATATATATATATATATGTGTGTGTGTGTGTGTGTGTGTGTGTGTGTGTTAGTTTTTCTAATAACAAGAATTACTTCGGGCTAATCCTTTTAGGATAATGTTTTTTTGTTTTTTTTTTTTGTAATTTTTTTCATGTTTCTAAGTCTTTTAAAAATACATATTTATGTTTTCGTCAAATAAATTCATAAATAAATGATAGGCTGGGTTGCATTAAATGTAGTTAATTCATATTTAAAATGTATGAAACATTTCCTTTTTAATCAATTCCTCGTTTGATATTTCATAATTTGCTGTCATCGAGAAGATTGCATTCATTTCATTTATTATGCAGCTGGATATCATATATATATATATATATATATATATATATATATATATATATATATATATAGAGAGAGAGAGAGAGAGAGAGAGAGAGAGAGAAGCAGATAGACAGAGAGAGGGATCTTCTGGACGGTCTCCTTGTTTAAGTTGGTGAATGCTGCCATAATCCTTGCCTTCAGTTCATCTTTGGTGTTACAAGGAGTTTTGTTGGTCACCCGCTCAACTGCGCCTTACGCATTATAATCAAGAGTGTTACAGTCAGGTGTCCAGATAAAAGGGGAGATGCTGTCGCAGAAATTGTCTGACAGTCATGGCTGGATACTCCTGCCTGTGTGGCACGGTACAGAGTTCTGTTGCCAGACAAAGGGTCTCCCAGCAGCCACAATCTTGACCCAGGATAGCACTACTTCCTCAAGGCACTTGATTTAGGCCTCTGTGTTGAGTGTGATGCTCTCACCAACCAATTTGGGTGTTCCTTTCTTATCAGAACAATTAGAGGGTGATTTTTGAGCTGCTGTACCTCCGTAATTACTATTAGACTCATCCATCTTTTTCCGAATCTTCCGTACTGTCATCAAATTGACAACCAAACACTGAAATGTTCGTATTGGCGTTTTAGGCGGGTATGTCAAGCAGTATAGCATGTCGTTTCCAAATTTCTGGCGGAATGAATTGCGTCATGGTGCTCTTTTACTCACAAACGGTACCCAACTTTCCCTACTATACTGGGCGGTCGACAAATTCAAAACGAAATAACGCGCATGCGCGACATTAAAAATATAAAATGGCAACATCGCACCTTGGAAAAAGGTATGCTAGAATCGAAAAAGTTTTCGTTTGATGCGTTTTATCCTTCATCATTTAAGTTTATATTTATGATGCGATTACACATGCGTACGTAAGAGAGATGTTGGAAATTTTAAACTTAAAAAGAATTTGGCAAATATAGAGAAACGTTCCTAAGAAGTATCAAATGTACAGTTTTTCCTATGTCACCTTTTTAACTGCATTCACTCTTCGGCAATATTTATTGTTTTAAAAAGTAATGATAAGAATTGAAATCAAACATAAGCATATAAAAAAAAACATTTATACATTTTTTTGAGACTTGATAACAAAATTACAACCGAAATTTACGTTTATATCTCCTACACCACATCAGATATAAAATTACATTAATATGAACATTATTTTTGTCATTTTAAAGAACAAAATGCGTTACACGGAATTTATCAATTTTTTAATTGCCTAATAGTGTTCTGATGTAGAAAGATTTATATATTATATTCCTACATCTATCTATCTATCTATCTATCTATCTATATCTATCTATCTATCTTTATATATATACATTTATATATATATATATATATATATATATATATATATATATATAGATAGATAGATAGATAGATAGATAGATAGATGTGTGCATGCGTATTCTCTGTGTGTGTGTGATGAGAATATAGTTTCAAGGCATGCTACATTTGTGAGTTCAAGTCCCCGATATCAGGGATATAGCGTATGCAAATATAAAAGTCGAATCATCTGAGCATATATATATATATATATATATATATATATATATAGTTTATGAAAAACTAGGTAATCCGTATGGATAAACCTAAGGAAGATTTATGAACCCCCAAAATAACACTTTCAAAGTAAAACAAATAACAGCGTCTGTTTCTAGCCTTTTTCCTTTTTTTACAAAGAAAATTAGTGACATCTTCTCTCATAACTTCCTTCTCTCTTTTTCTCTCTATGTTTTTTTCTTCTCTACCCCTTCGATATCAATATATAACTTCCGTTAAGTTAACCGTTTAAATGTGTCAATATCTGCTAACTCACTCATGTCTTCTCTCTCCCCCCTCACTTCCTCACTTCGTTAATTTACGTATGATTAATACGGCCCGCTAAAAATGTGTAAATTTTCTTTTCATTTTTTGTTTTGAAGTAAAGTCTGATGATCCGCAGTCCTTTTAAAAGGGCTGTGGTGAAATAATTTATTAAATGGAACCTTAAAGTGGTCTGTTTTTATTTAATATATATATATATATATATATATATATATATATATATATATATATATTCACCCATAGACAGATTGTTTCGCTGTATCCCAGTGTGGCTAGACATCCAATTGCCTCAAGCCGAGATCGAAACCCGATTTAGCAACAGTCGGAGATTTTGCTTCTAAGCTATCGGTGCCCGCTAGAGAAGAAGATGAATTTTTGCGTATTCATTCTTTGAATACTTTGAATTAACACGCCAGTGACCGAGAGGGCCCAATTCGTAGAAGAGCTTTGCATTATCAGCAGTAGTAGTCACTGTTCACAAATTCACGCTTTCTCTCCAGAATGCTCGACCGTAATTAATTCTTCGGGGGCGCATATATTGTCATCCATAGACAGACTGTTTCGCTGTATCACAGTTCATCAGTGTAGCCAGACATCCTATTACCTCGAGCCGGGATCGAAACCCGGCTGATTCGGCAGCAATCGGAGATAGATAGATAGATAGATAGATAGATAGATAGATGTACATGGTGTTCTAGTTAGACATAATTTAATTTTTTATATTTTCACATTGGTTTGGAATATTTGTAAACATTGAATGGCATTGTGAAACTTAATCACAAAAGTTTTAGAGGTGCCAAAGTTAACATGGGCGAGTGGAAGCCAACTTTCATTGTATGTGTACAAGAGGTGTAAACGTCAAATTCTTTCAAAAAATTCTCGAGAAAACCGTTTGTGAGATAGACATGGGGGGGAAGAGGAAGAGAGTAAGAGAAAGAAAGAAAGGAGTTAAACCAATCGCCATGGTGACCAGAAATATTTTCCCGCCTGTGGATCTCCCTTCTGATTTCTTGCTTCCCTGATAACTACAGTCTTCATAAAACTAATTGCAACATTAGTCGCCATCTTCTATCTTCTTGAAATCCGTTCATCTTTTCTCTTTTCCTCAAACCCCCATAGGCAGTCTTTTCTCTCAATTTCACTCTCTGTAACTCCCTGCGCACTAGAGGCATTCCTACTTTACTTGGGGTGAAATGATTAAAAAACACTACAGTTTTAGATGTGTCAAAGTTAAATGACATGGACGAGTTGAAGCCACCTGGATATTGGAAAAAGTTAACCTGCATCATAATCATTCATATCAGTTGTCAAAATGCCGCAAACATGACTGCAGCTCAAGGCTCTTTGAAGACCGAGAAAACAATAATATGTGAAATGGAGTGATGTAACGGGGACTACGAGGTCGTGGCTTGTTGGAAAGAACGCAGCAGACGTTCTGATTACCAACGTACCAGAATTCATCCAACAACTGCAGAAGAAAGTGATGAAAG
The DNA here is from genome assembly GCA_903632075.3 of Acanthosepion pharaonis. NCBI lineage: Eukaryota > Metazoa > Mollusca > Cephalopoda > Sepiida > Sepiidae > Acanthosepion > Acanthosepion pharaonis. The sequence goes on along the minus strand of CAHIKZ030005573.1, from coordinate 1,059,638 downwards.
ACCCATGCAAGTGCATTTCCACCATAAACATGATCTTTAATGAGGACCTCCACTACCAGTCATACAAGAGGTGCCAAGGTCAACTTCTTTCAGGAAAGAGTCAAAAAAGGAATCTCAGAAATGCAAAGAAACTCTTGAACAAATTGAAACTTCGTGTTGAACCATAATTTCTATCAAGCCCAGCTAAACAGCACAAAGAACACCAAACAGCCTGCCTGAAAATCCGTATGACGTTACTCGTGTCAAGAAGACAAAGTTTCCCCAAAGTGGTTTTTAGGTGTGTCTCCAATGAGAGCGATTTGCCACATCTTTGAACAGGGTATCAGGCTCATTTTTGGACGATTGTCGAGTTGCTGAACACTGTGGTCAAGATTTGAGAGGGTGACTGCTGGAAGATTATAGGTATGGCAGCAAGATTTAGTTCCTTGTTACATCTCCAGGAAGAGTCAAAATTGGTTGACAGATTATTTTTACGACTTCACCAGCCTCCATTACTCCGCTCATTGTAATCCCAGGGATTATTATGTGTGGGCGCTGTTGAGAAAGACACCAATCGCACTGCCTGTAACACCAAGCTCAAGCTGACCATCAATATTAAGGAGGCATTTGAGGCTCTCCTTAGGGATATGGGGAAGGGCGCAAGTGACAAATTCCGGAGTCGAATCAAGGCCGTGGTAGATTCTGAAGGTGAGTTCTTTGAGTGAATTGTCTATTGTTTATTATAAGTTTTCCAAAGAATTGATTTTCAGCTTCGATATTCACTTTATTTTCCTGGAAAAATAACTTTCAAATTTAGTCCAAACATCCTGTATATAATGCAATTGATATCACTTCGATAGAATGGTGAAAACTTCTTCTCAGCATTAGCCATTTCCCTGTTCTGTTCTGGCGAGCTTTTTCCATGGTGCCTTGAATACATTAATTTAAGCATGAATTTGGCATCATTTACTGCTGAAATAGCGAAATTCAACCGCCACTTCTATTCCAAGAGTTCCTTTTCTCGGACTTCCCACCTGTGGAACTCCCTTCCTTTTAATTCCCTAATAACAACAATCTTCAAACATTTAAATGCAACGTCAATCGCCATCTTCCATGTTCGTGAATCCTGTTCATGGTTAAATGAGAAAATGATTTTTCTTTATCTACCTATATATTGATTTGATTCCGATCATATCTTTCTATCTATCTATCTATCTATCTGATTCTAATCAAACCTATCTATCTTCTATGTCAGTCACTTTATATCTATCTAACTATCTGTATGTGTGTGTGTGTGTGTGTGTGTATGTTTTAAATATAACAGTCAATCAATTTTAATATTTCAATAATAATCTTATACATTAAATAAATTTCAGCATAACTTCTGGCCATAATTATTCTCCGAATATATGTTTGCACATACACAGACGCACACACAGGTACAGACACAGAGACACACATGCATATACATATTTATTTCTGTTGACAAATTGTTTACATATAAATATATATGTTAAAAAATCTAGATAGATAGATAATATATACAATATATACTTACATTGTTGAAAATATGTTCATATATATATATATATATATATATATATATATATATATAAAGAATAATTACACATAGAATTAATCAGAAGTATTAATGCGATTATTGGCGACATCCATCGCTAGAAAACATAATATATGCATTAAAATCCTGTTCATCCAGACTGCGAGTTTTGATCCTTGAAGAAAAACTTGAAGAAAAACTTGTTGTCTGTAGTTTTTCAGTTTATTTGATGTTAAAATGCTAGTACTTACGGACGGCCTTCCATCCATCATCAGGCATGTGTTGTTTATCTTATAAAAAATCAAAAACTTGAGACGATATACCTGTATGTCGACCGAAAGATGTTTTTTTTAATATCTGCTGTTGTTGACGGGTGTGTAAAAGATCGTGGAACGACAGCAAAGACGCAACGCTAAATTTTCAAAATTTTTAAGTGAGAATTTTTTATTTAAAATATTTTTGGTAAAATTCTTGTGATGTGTTAAATCCACATATTCTATTTTAATTCAAATAATATTAGTTTTTATGTCATGAACTAAGTATATAGTTCAATAATATAGTGTAATGTCTTAGTAGTAGTTTTTTTATAAGAATTTTTATGTACTGCGGATCGATAGTTTTAATAAACATAAAACATTAATTGGCAGCATATGATTTAAATAAAATTTACGAGATCAAATGCTGGTCATTCAGGGATTATTGTTGAAATGTGTTTTCAGTAAGATTGGTTAAACTTGGATTATTTTTAATCTTGTTTAATGACGTCAGTGAATGTACCGAATATGATTGGAATTTGAACTTGGCTTTTCGATTCTTCAACTTGATCCGCTATCCATCATTATCTGATGTCTCCACTCTAAGACTGGTCCACCAAGATGCTTGACGCTATATTTCTGTTAGTTTTAAAACGTGATTAAGTTTTACAAAAAAATGAACAAAAATCTTACTTTACCCGACAGGGGAAACAAAAGTCGTGTAATATTTTTTATATATAAAAAAGATTATAATAATTCAAGTTAAGAATGTCCACAAAAATCAGAATGATTCATGACATATTTGTGTTCTTTTCTTTCCGAAAAGAAAAAAAAAGTCATTTCATAGGACACGAGTTAATACAATAGCATTTTCGCGTCACTCATAGAAGGTGTTATTCGAAATTAAGCGTCAAAAAACGTGATAGAATCATGTCTTCGTATGTGTATTAACACGTGACTAACTTATAGGATATATTAAATACCGGTCCTGTGTAAAGGTGCTGATCATGTGAAAGAATCTAAATTGAAGTGGTGGGTTTAAAGTATATCGGCACACAGACGGCAAATATAGAGGTATAGATTGTGACGTGTGTGCGTCCACTTAACGTTCAGTAAAGACAAGAGATGTGAATATCAACGTTGTCAAACAGGCATGCACACACACAGACACACAAATATATATATATATATATATATATATATATATATATATATATAAGGCATGTAACGAACGAATGCACGGCCGCAATTTTCGACGGATTTGCACCAAAATTTACATGCACATGCTCCAAGTTAGCAGCAAGGCCAAGGCCGACTTTGCATTTCCCAATTCCCATCGATAGTGGAAATAATCGATTTTTCAAGCTTCTACGGCAGTTTTCATGTAGTTTGTGGCCATTTTGTACTAGCCAGAGTAAGAGCCTATAGCTGGCTGCCACGAATAGGCAAGAAGATTCTATTGGCCAACGTGAGAGCCAACAGCTGACTGACACGAATGTTAACTAGCATGCTAGCATGCAAAAAAATCGATAGCTGCATTCGTCACAAGTGGGAAAAATTTAAATCTGCATAGCACTTCACTCCAATTGGTTCATTCGCTTGCTTAAACTCAACGTTGATTCTGATTCCGCAGAACTGGGTTGGGTGTGAAAAAGTATTTCTTGTTAACATTCTTTTTTCATTCGGTTTTTCCAGTCCTTTTTTTTTAAAGCTGATCGTTTTGTGTTCATTTTGTTTAGTTCTTTATCGTAACAGATTTAATGTTTAGTATAGAGCTTAGAAAAAATTCGCAGTGTGAGATAGGCAAGAAGTAAGACATGTAGCAACATCAGCACGGCAAAAGGCACTCCTTTAAAAAGGCAAGGAAGGGCAAAAAATATTTTAAGTCAAGTGATAGAGATCTCTGTATGAGTCGTACGATTTTTGAATCAAGCACGGGCAACGCCGGACCATGCTGTTTATATATATATATATATATATATATATATATATTATATATATATTTAGTATTTAGCCATCCATCTTTCATGCACATTTCATTGAAAACAAAACACAAGATGCTTCTATTTAGTTTTTTATACAATTTCTCATGAGATCTAATATTTTTTTTCTTTTCGGATGATAAATTATATAAAAGCTGTCCGAATGTTGTTGTTTTTTTATCCGAGCGCTTTCGGCTATACAGTTAGACATTTTCAATCATTATATTTTAACTGTTAATATATATATATATATATATATGTGTGTGTGTGTGTGTGTGTGTGTGTGTTTCATTAAAAACGACAGACAAGGTACTACGATTAAGGTTTTTATTTAATTTTTCTTGTGTTCGAACAAGTGTTTTCTTTTTTGGACACAGTGTGTGTAGAAACTGTCCAAATGTTCTATAATTCCAAGCGCTTTCGGCTACACTTTTAGCCATTATCAAGGTTGATTTTATTTTTGCTTTTTGATTGCGTGTGTGCGTTGTGTGTATGTTTTTACTGTTACAAAGATGTTTTATTTTCCGAACACATCACATTGTGGCCGTGTTCATAATTAATAATATTGACACGGACACAATGTGCTGCATTCGGAAAATAAAACATCTCTATAACAGTAAAAAACATAGACACAACCAACAAACGCAAAGTTACCTCGCCGCTGCTCGGGCTATGACTCATGTGTGTTTCCGATGCACTCGCATTTGTCAAGAGCAATGCATCCAAACAAGTTCCCACCGCCTTTTCCGGGACGTGACGCACTCATTGGGGTATCGGCTTAAAAAAAACCGGCAAGGCAATTTTTGGTTGACTCATAAATAAAATGTGCTCTCTGACAGGGATCAAACTGCATCCCTCTTTGTAATAGAGACGACATTTTGATCCTACGTGCTTCAGTGAGAACGTCACAAATCAGCAAGGTTCTATTTTCCCCTATAAGAAAAGCACACTTTCTCGTCCTGGTTATTTTTCTTGAAAACTATTATCTGCTCAGCTTTGTATCCTAAACAAAAGCAAAGCAATTTCTAAAGAATTAATTGATTTTTAAATCGACATTTTTATTACTTCAAGACTGATTATCGTGGATACTCGTATTTGTAATAGATGCTCCCTCTTTTTTTTTTTTAAACAGTGTGTATTTAAATTGTCGGATTAAAATAACAAAATGGTAATTTCTCCTTTTTCATCTATCAATATATCTGAGATGAAGCACTCTAACTATTTATACTATTTACATTATTCGGACTGTTCTCCTTATCTTTATTCTTATAATCACGACGTTTCGGCCGTTGTACACTCCGGCCTTCTTCAGGATCTGTCTATATTTTTGAGATGAGGTATTTCAACTATTTACATTATTCGGACTGTTGTCCTCAACTTCAGTGTCATATTCACGACGTTTCGGCTGTTGCACGCTTCAGCCTTCTTCAGGATCTGTCTATATTTTTTAGATGAGGTATTTTAATCATTTACACTATTTACATTATTCGGACTGTTGTCTTCATCGTTAGTGTCATATTCACGACGTTTCGGCTGTTGTACGACTCAGCCTTCTTCAGGATCTCTCTATATTTTTGAGATGAGGTATTGTAAATATTTAACTATTTACATTATTCGGCTGTTGTCCTCATCCTTACTGTCACATTATTTCTACTCCGGCCTTTCATAACCTGTCTATATTTCTGATATTCTATTTTCTGTCTATATTGTCTATGTCTGTATTGACATATGTCCTTATCTCCATTGTCATATTCACGACGTTTCGGCTGTTGTACGACTCAGCCTTCTTCAGGATCTCTCTATATTTTTGAGATGAGGTATTGTAAATATTTACACTATTTACATTATTCGGCTGTTGTCCTCATCCTTACTGTCACATTCACTTTCTACTCTCCGGCCTCCTTCATAACCTGTCTATATTTCTGATATTCTATTTTCTGTCTATATTGTCTATGTCTGTATTGACATATGTCAATACGGACATTTTTAAGACTCTTGTCCTTATCTCCATTGTCATATTCACGACGTTTCAGCAGTTGTACACACTGGCCTTCTTTAGTTAATATACTTTGGAAGTTAGCATCGAACCCTTTATTCAACCCACTGGGGTATATTGTTCTAGTTTCACGTGCCATGCCCTTTTTGTAATATCTCAGTTTCAGTTAATTAAATCAACTCTAGGATCTTTTGTTCAACTTTGTTGAGGCCAGACACAGAACTGACAACTCTTTCAGTCAATCACTACATTACTGTTGAAGCTTGAATAAGCATGGAATAATAATAATACAACACAAAATGTCCAAAATGTGATGAAACAATGAAAAAGGTTTCAATATTTACATTTTTGATATTCTTGGGAAGACTGTTCCTGCAGAATGGGTTGACAAGTCGCAGTCGGGCAGAGTCTGGATCTCGATCTCTTATCTTCCTATCTTCCGGTATCCCATATTTATATGGTCGGTACTCCAATTATTTTCTTATTTATCATATCTATCTTAACCAACGCTTTTATCCACTTGATCTTTCGTCATTTTTGATAATGTTAATACAACAATATCTATCTATCTATCTATCTATCTATCTATCTATCTATCTATCTATCTAATTCTTTTTCTATTTATCTATCTATCTCATTCTTTTTTCTTTCTATCTATCTATCTATCTATCTATCTATCTATCTGATTCTTTTTCTATCTATCTATTTATCTAGCATCTATCTATCTATGTATCTATTGCATTCTGTTTGTATCTATATATGTATAAAGATTTTTATTTCGTTGAGGTTTTATTTCCACGTATTTGCACGCCTTTCAGGGTACGTTTTTATTTCTACCTTAAAATCAGGTCGTAGGTTTCCTAATATTCATTTTTTAACAAATTGTCGCGTTGTTAAGCATGCATTTTTCGCTTATTGCTAAAAGTACTTTTCACATGAATGTCACAAGGATTCAGAGTTTAGGAGATCAGCCAAGGCAATAAATCGTGATTTTACATGTATGAAGGTACTTCATACTTGAACGATGGGCGTAACTATGAGAGCCATTTTCGCTTTGCTTCCTAAAAGCCTATTCAGTCAATGTGGAAAGCAACGCCCGATTCATACGGTGATTTAATCACGTTTTATACAGACGAATAGCGAAATTCATACACGTTTCAAAAAATTTGAGAATAAATATTTATCAATAAAATCTTTCTATTCAATTTTTTTTTCATGTTCCCATAAGCGCAGAACCGCGTGAAAAGAAAGTGCAAATAAACAGGAGATGTAAAATTAGTGAGTCAACTATATTGCTGGGATAATTGCAAATTTATCAAATATCGGGTTCGACGGCGTATTAGACACACCCTCATTTCACCAAGGTATTTCTAAGTTTTGTTTTGTTTTAAGCATGTATGTATAAACCATGCATTCGATACTTTACAAATCATAATAAAAAAAACTTTACATCTAATAAAAATTGCTACTGTATATAAAAAGCAAGTTATTAGTTCAGTTAAAAATAAGTCAAGAAATCACACAGTGAAAACATCCTGCATGATCACTCGAGGACACATGGCCCAGTGGATAAAGACGTTAGGTAGATCCAGTGACTAGACCCAAACTTTTTGGGTTCAATACCAGGCCACAGCAGTAGTGAACCAAAACTGTGTCTTTGGGAGCTTTCTCCGAAACTTCATTTTGTTCCTTCTCGACAGTATGTGATAGACTCTCCAACAATTTTACTTTTCTTCTAGGTGCTTATATGCCTTGGCGTCACCGGTTGTTACACATTTGCATATCCAAATCTTGATTTGGTCGTCCACCAGTATACATGTTTGGCAAAGCAGCCTCATTAATTAAATCTGCACGTAGATGCAACGAGGACACGTTTCAGGCCAACATAATATCTTTTGGTGAACCCATGACATAGTGGTTCACCACAGATCAACTTCTCTTAGAACAAAGATTGTTTATTGGCATTAAAGTCGATTCAGACTATCGGGTATTTCTTGGTGCAAATCACATATTACAAGTATAATTTTATTTAAATGGTATTTTTTAAAAATTCCACGTGTGAAAGGAATGGAGAAAATTCCTGGAGATATTAAATCTTTCTACTAAAAGCAAATTAATAAAGAGATATACAACTTTTAGCAAATAAGGTTGCTAACTTAGGATGTAAAAATTTCTATAAAAAAAAACGTAAGTAAGTGATAAGTGAGAGAAGACGGACAAATTTTCGTTCATACAGAATCCAAGATTTTATTCGAGGAAACAAAAATGGTGCGATCCTGATTTATCTGGTTTATTCGAATCATCGAGTTAGGTGAGATTAACACCGAATCTATATCTCGGTTTTCAGCAAAGCTGTTTTGAATTTAAATCCACAGATAAACTTATTCCACTTGTCAGGCGTATGGAAATTGAAGAAGTTCAGGAATCCATGTATTCAGGACAGGTGAAAATTTGTAGCACGAAAATGAAATAAAACAAATAATAATGATAAGCTGGAAAGCATTGAGCAAAATGCAAAAAATATCAAATGAAAACACCTTACCAATATCCTTAAAAAGTAAAGTGTTTAATGAATGTATAATATCATCTTTGACGTCCAGGTGCGAAAGATAGAAAATAAGAAAATCGCTTGAAAATAAAAATCATAAATGAATAATCAGTTGGAAGAACAATGATAGGGATACACTCAGCAATAGAAAGAAAAAGGTAATGCAGAAAAGTGATTAAATGACCAGAAACGGAGAGGGGGTGGTTATCTAAAAAAAATAAAGGATAACAGATGGAGTAAAAGTTTGCTTGATTGTATTCCAGTAGGTTTGAGATAAAAAAAAAAGACAAGATGAGAAATAGATTAGTACTTGTAAAAAGACAAGATGAGAAATAGATTAGTACTTGTAAAAAATGGAAGGGAACACCCTAGTAATGGGAGTCATGGAAATATTTGAGAAAAGACTTTCTCCAGTTGATAATTAACAATGGCTGTTCAAACACACACAAATATATATATATATATATATATATATATATATATATATATATATATATATATATATATATTGAAAATAAAAAATAAAAAATTAAAAAATTAAAAAATTAATAAATTAAAAAATTAAAATCATTAGACACACTGGGTTGTAGATTAATATTCTTTCGTTTTTTTATTATTATTATTCCATTTAGATTCCTCGACTAGTTTCGACCGAAATGGCCATCATCGGGAGGAGAAATATATCTGCTTGCTGTTGGCAATGAACTACAGAAATGAATGTCTTTTGTTGGAGAAAATGAACTTTTGTCTGTAGTTTTCATTTGTTTTTTTATTTTTTTGTCTTTTTCACATGAATCTTTTAACATTCCTTGTGTTGGTCAAACAGTCTCTTTTAAGTTGTTATTTGAGATAAGAACTGGATAGATACATTTTATCCTGAATTCTCTGGTCAGTTTGACAGTTTTATTGGACCTGGTGAGGGGATGTGTCTCTGTTTAGTGTTTGTGTGTGTGTTATTTGGTTCCTAGGGAGTGAGTGAGTATGATATGTGTAAGCGTGTGTATTGCTGTAGGTGTGTGTTATCATTTGGCTCATTAGGGAGTGAGTGAGTATGGTGTGTGTACGTGTGTATAATCGTGTGGGTGAGTGTATAAGTGTGAGGCCTCCATTCCTCCGTAAGCATGTCTGTCTTGTGTGGGTGAGAAATGTGGGTAGGTTTTGATTTGTTGATTGTTACTATTATATGTTGTTAAATTTATGATATAGCCCGGCTGGGTATTGTGTTTTTAGACGTTGTATCCCCTTATTTTCATGGGACTCTAAAATCTTTCTAATGTTATCTGCTCTGAACTTTTCTATTCTCTCAATTATAGTGAATCTGGCATGGGTTTTGAAATCGTGTTTTTCTAGGCGGAAATGTTGTTCTACAGGTAATAACTGTTCATAGGGAGTCGATTTAATTCGCTTACGATAATTATTAATTCTGTAGTTAAAGGGCCATTCAGATTTTCCTACATATTGTTTCTGGCGTAGTGTGCATTCTAGGAGGTAAATTATGTTTTGACTTGTACAGTTAGAATCGTGGTAGATTTTGAAAGTAGATTTAGTGATTGAGCTAGTGAATTAATTCGTGTTTTTAATATGGTTGCAACATAAACTTCTTTTTTGTTGTTACATGGTTGGGAAAAAATCCTGTTGTTTTTGTTCTCAGTTCCTTACGGATTACCTTGTCCCCTGAAATGTGGTTACTACCTATGATTTCTTTTAGGTTCTTAGGTCTACGATATGCAAGAAGGCCGGGTTCCTTAAGCAGTTTTTTAGGTCTGGGTTGAGATGTAGTATTTCCCAGCGACGTTTGATTATTTGGGATAGTGGAGGCAGAGTGGGATTGAAAGTGGTTACTAGAGGGATGCGGCTAGATTTATTTTTTAATCTTGTATATTAGGGTGCCTTCTCTAAGTGTGGAAATTGCTTTATTTATTTGTTCCCTGATTAGGTGTTGTTTATAGCCACGTGTTGTGAATTGATGCTCCAGATTTTCAATGTGTTTATTTAATTCTTCATTGTTGGAACATATCCTTCTGAGTCTAAGTGCTTGTGAATAGGGAAGGTTCTCTTTGAGGTGTTTAGGGTGGGAGGACTTAAAGTGTAGATAGTTGTGGGTGTCGGTGATTTTAGTGTGTCGTGTCGTTTGTAGTTTCCTGTTTTCATCTATGTAAATGCGGGTGTCTAAAAATGTTACTGATGTTGTGGATTTTTCATAGTCAAACTTAATTGAGTCGTGCACTGTGTTTAGGGTCATAAGGAATTGGGTAAGTTTGTCATCACTACCCGTGTATACAAAGAATATATCATCGATATATCTTGCATAGAATACGCAGTCGCTACCAATGATTGGATAGATATGAGTCTCCTCAAATTTTCCCCATGAATATTGTAGCATATAAATGGATATATATATATATATATATATATATATATATATATATATATATATATATATATATATATATATATATATGTGTGTGTGTATGTATGTATATATCTGAAAATTTCTCCGATTTAACCAGTAGAGAAGACAATATTTATGAATAAAAATGACAATAGGAATTTTCGTATTTTGCTTTGATAAAGTCCACATTGGACGAAACGCGTCAGCAATTACCAGTTTTCCTATTGTCATTTTATTCATATATATATATATATATATATATATATATATATATATATATATATTTGTAGAAGAGACAGAAGGAAGCCAACTTTTTATGAGAAAGTAACTGTAGACTAGATGCCAGATCATGACTTATCACATGCATATTCATATCTGGATTTTATATATATATATATATATATATATATATATATATATATATATATATATATCAATATGCATATACCTAGGTTTGTAGTACAACTTAAAGTTTCATGGTTTTCCAAGTCGTCAGGCATGAACTGGTGAATGAAAGACTTCTTTCAGTTTTTTTTTAAATACTGGGTCAATGGGAAGAACCCTAAATTAAACGCTGATTAAAGCACATTTTTCGTCGGGATTTCTACGAATCTACATCAGCTAGCCTCAGTTTCGTAACAAGAACGTAAACAACAGTCATTTATTGAAAGGGTTTGTATCCGACATGATTTCATATTACTCTAAACGTTATATTTATTGTCTACATGCGTCTGATTTGCTACCCTTTTTTATATTATGTTTGAGGACATCTTGGCACATTAAGGAAAGCACATTTTTCGTCGGGATTTCTACAAATCTAGCTGCAATTTCGAAAAAAGAACGGAAGCAACAGTTATTTTTTGAAAGATTTTTATCCCACATGATTTCTTATTACTCTAAACGTTATATTTTGTGGCTACATATATTTGAGTTGCTATCTCCGTTATTTTTATTTTCTTAGTGAAAATTATAAAACTTGCCTAAATTGAGAAATCATCTCACATACAAATTCGTAAAGTCACATCGAGTGATATGTGCTTTCCATCAATACGTTATTCTGTCAGGCTCGTCTCCATTGCCAAACGGTTAACGGAACGCTTTGGCTAAATTGTGAAATTGTGGTTTCCCTGATGGAAAATAAAAAGAATGAAAATATTTTACCTGTCGGGGGAAAATTTTCCTTAATAGTATTTTTCAATTTGAACCAGTTAATTAAATTGTTTAAAAATCCCCAGAGATTTTGTTGTTTAAGTAAATAAAAAAAGGGATAGCAACAGGAGTAGCCCCTGAAAGTATAATTTATATTAATGAAATATATATATATATATATATATATATATATATATATATAAAAAAATATACTGAAAAAACAAACAAAAATCCTAATATGCAATTATGCTGTTTTAATATTAATATAATGTCAACGTCGGACGTTTCGGTCTAATAGACCATCTTCAGGACATATTCATACATATATATATATATATATATATATATATATATATATATATATATATATATATATATATTATATGTATATTATGGCATACAAAGCAAGAAATTTTATATTATAGGCCATGATAGATTTAAAATGAAAACAAAAACACACACCAGTCTACTGGTTTCATCCCCTCTCATCAGAACTGTTAACGGGGAACACAAATTATGAAAAGAAAAAAAAAACAAAAAAACGAAAGTCTGTCATGGATGACGTGAATGAATTGACAGGGTAAAAAATTATATAATTATAAAAATTATACCAACAAAGATGCTAGAAGCGCAGCACTGCAAGTCCAAGCAAACAGCCCCTTTGTTTACAAAGAGCGGGTCGCCTGGACTTGATGTACAGCGTCTCCAACACCTTAATATGGAATAATGAGTGTGCTCTGTCCAAAAATATATATATATATATATATATATATATATATATATATATATATATATGTGTGTGTGTGTGTGTGTTATTAGTTATTACATACGGACAAACAAGTATTTACGGCAAATATGTAAATTTGTTTCGATACATAAGCATTTCATCAGGTGAGGAACGAAGATGGTTTTAAACGTTTTTATTTAAAAATGCTACTTATGAAACATCACATCCTTTTTACATTAAAAAAACATAAGGAAAAACACCATAAAAATATATATATATATATATATATATATATATATATATATATATATATATATATATATATATATTGTCTATAGCAGGAAAAGAAAAAAATAATAATATAATAAAAGCAGGTGAAACAAAAAGAAAAGGATAAGAAGACAGTGAAAGGAAAAAGAGAAACAAGAAAGAGAAATATAAAATTTAAGAAACGGAAGAAAAAGAAAAGAATAGAAAAACGGGGAGGAATAATATATCAGAATGAATACAGAGAAAAGGAAAAAAGAAAAAAGAAATAAAAAAATGGAGGAAGAAAAACGAATGCAAGGCCATATGATTTGTTGATAATAATTCAGCCACTGAAAGAACGTTAACATTAAGATAGAAGCTTAACTAGAAATGAAATGTTTGTAAAATCTGATAAAACAGCAAACGTTTAAAGATTTGAACCAAACCATTGTAAAGCTTTGATACGAAATGTTTTAATGTAGAATTATAAAAAAAAAACAAATAAAAGGAAACGGAAGAAATATATTAAAAATTTCCATAAAAGTAAAAGAAAATATAATAACATAATAAAATTAGGTAAAAGCAAAAGAGAAAGATAATAAAAGGAAAAAAAAGAAAAGTTAATTAAAATTAAAAGACAACACGTCACGACTCCGAAGAAAAAGAAAATAATAGAAAAAAAAGAAGTGTAATATATCAAAATGAATACAGCGAAACATAAAAAAAAGAAAAAAGAAAAAGAAAAAAAGGAGAAAGAAACGAAGATGTCATATGCCCCAGTCGACGAATAGGTTTATAAGGCGATCATACGCTCACTAGGAGATATATACATTCTCACACCTGTGGAGAGATACAAGCTATCACTCTCAGGTCGTGACAATGGACAATTGGTAAACAAAAATATTTTTAAGACCACTGTTCGATTGGGATAATCGAACAGTAATCTTTTCCCAGGTGGGCTTCGTTTTCAACACGAATACTGATCCACAATACAAGGATGAACTATTAAGGCTTAGCGATTTTTGATACAAGAATTTTAATATGTACAAATATACAAATATCAAAATAAAAGAACAGATAAGTATGAGTTAAAACATCCGATGACCAGATCTCAAAACTTACGTTGGGATATCAAAATTCGCCTAACTCCAAATGGATTCAACTGAACCCGAACATACAAAAATATAAGTATGAATTACTATGGATTGAATGCAGAAGACAACGCGTACACACAAGTGATGGGAAAGGAGTTACAATTATTGTTTTGACATGTGGAAAGGTGTTTGCAAGAACATAATATTCATGGATGTATGTATATCTTTCTACTACGGGTCCAAAATATGATTACTTATCTTTTATATTCAGTTCTCTTCTTTTTTATCATTATCCTTTCTTTTCTTTTCTCAACACAAACACAATTTCACACACTGTCCGGCTGTAACAGAGGTATACACTTTCTTCTTCTCTTTGTTTTGCCTTTTTCTTTCCTTCCGTTTTCTTCTGTAGACAGTTCGGTTTACAAACCAACTCAATGCAACAGGGATGTACACTTTCTTCCTCTCTTTGGTTTTCTTCTTTCTTTCCTTCTTCTTCTTTACACAATTCAGCTTATAACAGAGGTATACACTTTCTTCTCTGGTTTTCCTCTGTCTTTTCTTTACACAATTCAACTTGTAACAGAGGCATACACTTTCTTCCTCTCTTTGGTTTTCTTCTTTTCTTCACACGATTCAACTTATAACAGAGATATATGCTTTCTTCTTTGGTTTTCCTTTTTCTTTAAACGCAGGCTGAATCCTCAGCGTATAAATTTCTCTGAGTCTTCAATTTGGGGTTCTCGAACAGGAATACTTCTTGTCATATTTCTTGTCCGGAGCTGCCTGGTTTGAACTGGATAAGTTCCATCACTATCAAATACGTCTTATCTTTCCGTTCATAAACTATCAGCGCTTCGGCTTCAGGTCTTGCCTCTTCAAAGTCAAGATAGCAACTGATTCTCGAGTGAATCTCTGATTATCACGTGTCTTAAGTTTTGGCGCGAATTCCAGCTTGCATTAGTCTCCTGTGTAGCTTCTGTCTAGACATTTTTCGCTACGGGTAATTGGGTCAGTGAACCTTTTGACCTGCCTTCACAAAATGTCATAAGACTCCCACGTGACCTTTATTCTGTTTCTATGCGGGAATTTACGCTAATATATGCGTATGTGCGTGTTTAGGCTATCTGCTTTCGTCACAAAGATAATAGCAGTTGTTTCTAAAAATTCATCCAATGAATGAACGTTAAAATTAAGACAATTTTCCAAGATGCGTCTGCTAGATCGAAAGATTTTTGATACAATGTATCGATTAAAAATTTGACTTTATTTAAAACAAACAACATATTATTTAATAGAATTAAACATAGTATGTAAATAAAAGATCCTTTATGAAGTAAAGTTATTAGACGTATAAAATAAACTACTTAAAATATTAGATTAAATTAAAAAATAAATAAAATTTAAAGTATCGAATACTCATATAATTAAAAAAAAACTATTACCAAACCATATAACGTGTAATATAAATATAAACCTATTTACCGCCAGCATTATTACCAGTAATATACTAGTAGAAGTCTACTTAGAGTCTCAAATTAACGTAACAGTAACATGTTTTTATGAAGATAAAGTGACATAAGTGATGTGATTATAAAGTTAAAAGTTTATCAAGATTGTAAGTTTAAATCTTTAACGTGTCTACAACTCATAGCAGTTTCAAAGTTTTGATTTAACAGTTGACGATTATGTATAAGTTTAACAATTCACATCTGCAGACACAAAAAACGGTTCATACAAAGATCTACAAGTTCTGGCTTGTTTGAGGATCTTCCATTTAAAATTAAGTGTCTTCTTTTCTTTCAACTTCCAAAAATATTTATAAATTGAAGTCATATTGCGTTTGTTAGCATTACTAAAAGATAATAAATGATTATAATATCGTTTTTTTAAAAGCATTTCTAGTGGAACCAACATACAACTTAATGTTTTTGGGGTTTTCAATTGATGAAATAGAACACAATAACACACACACACACACACACACACACACACACACACACACACACATATATATATATATATATATATATTTATTGTAATTTACCCACGCATGCATGGACTCTCCCAGCTATAAATAGGATCAATTACTACCTTTTGGAGAGGGAAGTTTCCAGCAGTCAGCTATGACAGTCGCACCGAACATTCTTGCTGTAACACTCTCGTCTGTATGTGTTTGTATTTCTGTTTCTGTTAATATATTTGTTTGTATTTATTTCTGGCCCTAACAAGGCCACAACATATATAATGGATTCCATTAAACATTTGTTAGATAATGGACATTTGTCAGGACTCCTACAATTACATAGGTCAGTTACAAGTCATATAATAGAATTGGTACTTGGTTTACGGTTATTATCGTTATAAAGTTTTAGTGCTTTATTATTCTGTGGTTTAATAATTTTATCCAGATTTCTAGTAAACTATAGCGAATTTTCAGGGTATAATGAATGAAAATTTGACTTAATTGATTATTTTAAGGAAAATGTTTAAAAATACTGTGTCCCAACTTTGTACGAATTAATTTATAGAATGGAGGTGTATACCAGAGGATCTTCCTGTTTCTATTCTTCTTCCTAGAATAACTATGATTTTATACAAACTTAATTTCTGAAGATCTATAGCCACTATCGCTAACGACTTTATTATAGACACTTTTATGTTTATCAAACAAATGTTTGTGTGAAGAGTGCTAGTTAATACGACGTTTCACAGATGACAGGATATGTTGAATAACAAGCGGTGGGTGATTGGTGTTAGGATTGATATAAAATGGACTTGCATAGTTTTTTTTAAAAAAGTTTGAAAATTATTAAGGGCTAAGTTTAAAGTTATATCTAAGAAATCAACCTGTTTCATATTAGAGATAATTTTAACATTAAGATGTAAAGATTTAAATATTCTATGAATCATTTTTCTCACTTTATCCACTTTACTTCCAGTAGAATTATTTACTATCAAGAAACTATCATCTCTATGGAGCCTTATACTATTAAAATTAATTTCGTTATAGGCAGTAAGAATGAACAATATAAATAATCTAACTAAATCATAGGACTCTGCAGAATCCAATGAACCCATAGATATGTCAAAATTTTCATCCGAACTTTTCATCCACTGTTCATTATCGTGGGTTAGGACTGATTTTCTACAGTTTAAGATGATATTAATTTCATCCTTAGAAATGTCGGAATACACCTAAATGAATTTCAAAGCCATTTTAAATAGGCCTTTAGATATAGATGGATAGAAATCCACAATATCGAATAGGATAAAAGCACAATTATTTTGTTGTCAAAATTCTTAAACTAGTTAATTACATCGGTAGTATCAACCCATTGGATGAGACCAAGTTAGTTTTTAATTTATAGATTCACACGTTCCATGATCACTTTGTAGATTCTACCGATTTCAGATATAATTGGATCAATAATTCTTGTAGATAGTTTACTCTGAAAATCAGGTTTATGATCTTTAAGTAATACATAAACCTCCTTAGTAGAAAATTTTGCCACCCTATCATCCATTTTCAACTTATCCGAAGATGATGTCCACACAATTAAAGTTGTCGATAGTTACATTTTTTTTTTATAATTCTTCATTAAATCATTTCGAATCAAAGCTTTATAATACTTTGGTTCAAATCTGTAAAAATTTGCAGTTTTATCAGATTTTACAAACATTTGATTTCTGGCTTGGCTTCTATCTTAATGTTAACGTTCTTTCATTGGCTGAATTATTATCAACAACTCCTATCGTTTTGCATTCTTTTTTCTTTCTTCTTTTTGTTTTTCTTTTTATCCTTTCCTCTGCATTCATTTTGATATATTACTCCTCTCCGTTTTCCTATTCTCTTCTCTTCTTTTTCTTCGGAATGGTGTCTTTTAATTTTAAATAACTTTTATATTTTCTCTATTTGTTTCCTTTTTCCTTTTATTGTCTTCTTATCCTTTTCTTTTTGCTTTCACCTGTTTTTTATCATATTTTCTTTTCAATTTTATGGATTTTTTTTAATATATTTCTTTCGTTTCCTTTTATGATGTTTGTTGTGGATCCCGCGTGAAAAATAGGTATCCAATAAATGACAAACGCAATTATTTTAGCTAAGAAATTAAATGTATTTACACAAAATACAAAAGGTAATGCTGTTAGTAAAATCCAGGAACGCCGGTTAGTATCAAATACAGATAGATATATACAGTCTCGAAGTAGGAATTCCTTACAGTCTACGTGCTTGTAACTGACTTCGACAAGAGGTTACTTCACTCTATCCGACTACCGACACTCACAGACGACTCCGGTACGACTCTTGTACGACTCTTGTACGACTCATCTTCTCTGACTGACTGTGGCTATTTTATGGCAGCAGGAAGAGTCCATTATATCCGAAAAGGGTGGACCCCATTACAATGTTTTTCCTTAAGCATTTTTTTAAAAAAAGTTTTGAATAATGTAAAAAGGATGTGATGTTTCATAAGTAGCATTTTTAAATAAAATCGTTTATAACCCTCTTTGGTTCTCACCTGATGAGATGCTTACGCACCGAAACAAATTTGCAACTTTGTTGTGAGTGTTTGTGCGTATGAAACAACTCATAATAAATAACTATTTTTCTACTCTTGGTATTGAGCTGTCCTTAAAATTAATCTTATGTACGTTTGAATTTATATATACGTAAATATGTCTCGTCAGTCATGTATCGAAAGATACATGATCGCCTAAGCGTGTATCACGCATGACACATAACTGATAAACAGAAAATAAATTAAAAATCTGCCTCGTCATTCATGTATCAAAAGATACATGATCGCCTAATCTGCCTTGTCAGTCATGTATCGAAAGATACATGATCGCCTAAGCCTGTATAACGCATGTATCCAGTCATGTATCGAAAGATACATCATTGCCTAACTGATCAAACGCGTAACTGAAAACAAAAATAAAAAAAATCAGCCTCGTCATTCATGTATCAAAAGATACATGATCGCCTAATCTGCCTCGTCAGTCATGTATTGAAAGATACATGATCGCCTAAGCCTGTATCACGCATATCGCATAACTGATAAAGAGAAAATAAATTAAAAATATGCCTCGTCAGTCATGTATCGAAAGATACATCATCACCTAAGCGTGTATCACGCATGGCACTTAACTAAACAGAAAATAAATGAAAAATATAAATATATAAAAAATAACAAGCAAAAATTCGTGTTTTCTTAATTATAAAAGCTGTACAGATATCAAAAATGATACATGAATCGTGCTCTTCTTTTTTTGTACTGTCCCTTCAGGACGTCAGTCATGTATTGAAAGATACTGTCGATCGTCAATCACTCTTTATCATCGATTCATTTTCGCTGTTTTCTGATAATGATCTGAAAATAAATTTTCCAAACCTTCTTTCCTCGTCAAAGTCATGGTATTTCAACTCTCTGTCATCATGTTAAGTCTAAGTTTCACGCTTTGTTTCCATAACTAAACAGAAAATAAATGAAAAATATAAATATAAAAAAATAATCAGCCTAAATTCGTGTTTTTATTTTTTATAAAAGCTTCTTCTCCCTCAATGACAGATTTCAAGCATTCACTGAAATTCACTGATAAGAACAATTCAGTTCTCTTTTCTTTTTTCTGTGTACCTTCTCCCTTCAGGAGATTTTCCAGCATTCATGCCCCTTGGTTCACAATTTACGTAACGTTTGTATCGTCTTTGTTTCTGTTGCTTTCACCATCTATTCATTTTCCAGTTTTTTCTGCCATATTGACTTCTGATCTGTCTTGTGAGTTCAAATTTTTTCAAACCTTCTTTCATCAGTAAAAGTGCCTCTGGGAGATTTTCAACTCTCCATATTGTTCATGATGTTAAGTAACAGTTCAGTTTCTTTGTTTCTTTGCTTTGTTTCCCTTGTAGGATTTTCCAGAAACTTGTCGATGATAATCTTCAGTACAGTCTATGTTTATTATCCCCCTAGCCTATTCACTGCCATATTGTGGACCTGCTTTTCATTTTTTTGTTGTTTCTGTTGCTTCAAGTTTCTTCTCCCTCAATGAGGAGATTTTCCAGCATTCACTGCCATATTGGTGGACTGATATTACGTAACAGTTCAGTACTCTTTTCTTTGTTTCTGTTGCTTTAAGTACCGTCTCCCCCTATGAGGAGATTTTCCAGCATTCACTGCCATATTGGTGGACTGATATTACATAACAGTTCAGTACTCTTTTCTTTGTTTCTGTTGCTTTAAGTAACTTCTCCCTCTATGAGGAGATTTTCCAGCATTCACTGCCATATTGGTGGACTGATATTACGTAACAGTTCAGTAATCTTTTCTTTGTTTCTGTTGCTTTAAGTACCTTCTCCCTCTATGAGGAGATTTTCCAGCATTCACTGCCATATTGGTTCACTGATATTACGTAACAGTTCAGTAATCTTTTTCTTTGTTTCTGTTGCTTTAAGTACCTTCTCCCCCTAGGAGAGATTTTCCAGCATTCACTGCCATATTTGTGGACTGATATTACATAAAAGTTCAGTAATCTTTTCTTTTGTTTCTGTTGCTTTAAGTACCTTCTCCCCTATGAGGAGATTTTCCAGCATTCACTGCCATATTTGTGGACTGATATTACATAAAAGTCCAGTACTCTTTTCTTTGTTTCTGTTGCTTTAAGTACCTTCTCCCTCTATGAGGAGATTTTCCAGCATTCACTGCCATATTGGTTCACTGATATTACGTAACAGTTCAGTAATCTTTTCTTTGTTTCTGTTGCTTTCAGTACCTTCTCCCTCTATGAGGAGATTTTCCAGCATTCACTGCCATATTGTTTCACTGATATTACGTAACAGTTCAGTAATCTTTTCTTTGTTTCTGTTGCTTTAAGTACCTTCTCCCCCTATGAGGAGATTTTCCAGCATTCACTGCCATATTGGTTCACTGATATTACGTAACAGTTCAGTATTCTTTTCTTTGTTTCTGTTGCTTTAAGTACCTTCTCCCTCTATGAGGATTTTCCTGCATTCACAGCCATATTGGTTCACTGATATTACGTAACAGTTCAGTATTCTTTTCTTTTGTTTCTGTTGCTTTAAATACCTTCTCCCCTATGAGGAGATTTTACAGCATTCACTGCCATATTGGTGGACTGATATTACGTAACAGTTCAGTACTCTTTTCTTTGTTTCTGTTGCTTTAAGTACATTCTCCCTCTATGAGGTGATTTTCCAGAATTCACTGCCATATTGGTGGACTGATATTACGTAACAGTTCAGTACTCTTTTCTTTGTTTCTGTTGCTTTAAGTACCTTCTCCCCCTATGAGGAGATTTTCCAGCATTCACTGCCATATTTGTGGACTGATATTACATAACAGTTCAGTACTTATTTCTTTGTTTCTGTTGCTTTAAGTACCTTCTCCCTCTATGAGGATATTTTCCAGCATTCACTGCCATATTGGTGGACTGATATTACGTAACAGTTCAGTACTCTTTTCTTTGTTTCTTTTGCTTAAATACCTTCTTCCTCTATGAGATTTTCCAGCATTCACTGCCATATTGGTGGACTGATATTACGTAACAGTTCAGTACTCTTGTCTTTGTTTCTGTTGCTTTAAGTACCGTCTCCCCCTATGAGGAGATTTTCCAGCATTCACTGCCATATTGGTGGACTGATATTACGTAACAGTTCAGTAATCTTTTCTTTGTTTCTGTTGAGTTAAGTACCTTCTCCCCCTATGAGGAGATTTTCCAGCATTCACTGCCATATTGGTGGACTAAAATTACGTAACAGTTCAGTATTCTTTTCTTTGTTTCTGTTGCTTTAAGTACCTTCTCCCTCTATGAGGAGATTTTCCAGCATTCACTGCCATATTGGTTCACTGATATGACGTAACAGTTCAGTACTCTTTTCTTTGTTTCTGTTGCTTTAAGTACCTTCTCCCTCTATGAGGAGATTTTCCAGCATTCACTGCCATGTTGGTGGACTGATATTACGTAACAGTTCAGTAATCTTTTCTTTGTTTCTGTTGCTTTAAGTACATTCTCCCCCTATGAGGAGATTTTCCAGCATTCACTGCCATATTGGTGGACTGATATTACGTAACAGTTCAGTAATCTTTTCTTTGTTTCTGTTGCTTTAAGTACCTTCTCCCACTATGAGGAGATTTTCCAGCATTCACTGCCATATTGGTTCACTGATATTACGTAACAGTTCAGTACTCTTTTCTTTGTTTCTGTTGCTTTAAGTACCTTCTCCCTCTATGAGGAGATTTTCCAGCATTCACTGCCATATTGGTGGACTAATATTACGTAACAGTTCAGTAATCTTTTCTTTGTTTCTGTTGCTTTAAGTACCTTCTCCCCCTATGAGGAGATTTTCCAGCATTCACTGCCATATTGGTGGACTGATATTACGTAACAGTTCAGTACTCTTTTCTTTGTTTCTGTTGCTTTAAGTACCGTCTCCCCCTATGAGAAGATTTTCCAGCATTCACTGCCATATTGGTGGACTGATATTACATAACAGTTCAGTACTCTTTTCTTTGTTTCTGTTGCCTTAAGTACCTTCTCCCTCTATGAGGAGATTTTCCAGCATTCACTGCCATATTGTTTCACTGATATTACGTAACAGTTCAGTAATCTTTTCTTTGTTTCTGTTGCTTTAATCCCTTCTCCCCTATGAGGAGATTTTCCAGCATTCACTGCCATATTGGTGGACTGATATTACGTAACAGTTCAGTAATCTTTTCTTTGTTTCTGTTGCTTTAAGTACCTTCTCCCCCTATGAGGAGATTTTCCAGCATTCACTGCCATATTTGTGGACTGATATTACATAACAGTTCAGTACTCTTTTCTTTGTTTCTGTTGCTTTAAGTACCTTCTCCCTCTATGAGGAGATTTTCCAGCATTCACTGCCATATTGGTGGACTGATATTACGTAACTGTTCAGTAATCTTTTCTTTGTTTCTGTTGCTTTAAGTACCTTCTCCCCCTATGAGGAGATTTTCCAGCATTCACTGCCATATTGGTGGACTGATATTACATAACAGTTCAGTACTCTTTTTTTTGTTTCTGTTGCTTTAAGTCCCTTCTCCTCCTGTGAGGAGATTTTCCAGCATTCACTGCCATATTGGAGGACTGATATTATGTAACAGTTCAAGACAGTTTCTGTCGCTTTAAGTATCTTCTTCATCTGTGAACAGATTCTCCGGCAGTCACTGCTATATAGGATGACAGTTATCACATAAAAGTTCAGTACTCTTTTCCATGTTTCTGTTGCTTCAAGTCTCTTCTTCATCTGTGTGGAGATTGTCCAGCATTCATTGCCTTATATGAAGACCGATAATACATAACAGTTCAGTACTCTTTTATTTGTTTCTGTTGCTTCACGTGTCTTCTTCGTCTGTGAGGAGATTGTCCAGCATTCACTGCCATATAGGAGGACTGATATTACATAACAGTTCAGTACTCTTTTCTTTGTTTCTGCTGCTTCAAATCTCTTCATCTGTGAGGAGATTGTACAGCATTCACTGCCATATAGGAGGACTGATATTACATAACCCTTCAGTACTCTTTTCTAATCAGGAAATTTTTCACCCCGGAATCCATCCTTCAGATCTACAAATCAACAATTCGCCCTTGCATGGAGTATTGCTGCCATGTATGGTCTGGAGCCCCTTCTGTTTGCTTTGCGGTTCCTGATAAGATCCAGAGACGGATATACAATATAACTGGCCCTGATCTGACATCTCGTCTACAGTTGCTCTCTCACAGACGCGCCGTCGCCTCTCTCTGTCTTTTTTACAAATACTTTCATGGTAATTGCTCCGAGGAGCTGCATTCGCTGGTTCCCAGACTTCATGAATTCAAGCGCCCTACGAGGCTGGCATCCCGCTCTCACTATTTCACTGTCGAAACTATTAAATGTAGCCGTCTCTTCTACTCCAATAACTTCATATCTCACATCTCTCGACTGTGGAACTCCCTTCCCTATTCCTGTTTCCATGAGAGCTATATTCTAAAACTATTCAAATGTAATGTCAATCGAAATCTCCAGTTGCCTTGATCTATCCACTATCCGTCTCCTCATCCTTTCCTCTATCACTCCTATCTGATCTTGCTCCAAATCGTCTGTAACCCCTTGCGTCCTAGTAGCTTCCCGCCTTGCTTGGGGTGAAACGCTTAAATAAAAAAAAATTAAAAAATATCTCCCTACTAACTATAGCATTCAATCTACCCATGAATTCATCCAAATACTTAAAAGTGCAAAAGCAAAAACAAACCAAGTCACTTGACGAAGAGAATTTATTTACTAATGTTCCTGTCTCCAAAACTATTGATATTATCATTAATTCAGTGTATAAAAATAATTTAATTCCATCTCCATCAATCCAATCAAATATTTTAAGAAAACTATTGCTCGCTTGCATTACTAGAGTTTCTTTTTATAGCCAGAATGGTAATATTTACACACAAACTGATGGAGTAAATATGGGAAACCCTCTCGGGCCGTGCTTCTCCAATTATTATATGTTGTATGGCGAAAACAAAGTTTTTACTAAATTTATTAAACCTGAAATATCTGTTCGTTATGGAGACGATATTTTTATTTTGGCTGAAAACAAGAAAGAAATAGAAAATCTTATCGCTACATTTTTACAAAATTCCGTCCTGAATTTTACTTAGAAAGGAAATTTATTTTTTTCACTAAGTTAATTTCTCTAGTGAATGCTCTCTTAGATATCAAATAGGTGTTATTAAAAATTTCCTCGCGAGGGCGCACGAGAATTCATCCTCTCGCACGATTTTCTTTAAAGAATTAAAACATGTAAAGCAAACGCCGATTAATAACGGATTTCCTAATCAATTGCTGGATTTCCACATTAGGCGTTTTCTCTCGAAGGTAGCTAATAACAACGGCGAGAATAGAAACATATACAATAATATTAATAATTTTTATAAAAATCAGATGAACGAACATATATATATTCGTGCTCTAGGACTTTTCGAGCTAAAGGAAAATTAGATTTAAAAATTTTAAAATCAGGTTTCTTATATCTTCAGAGTTTCGGCGTTTAATTTAAATTTTAATTTAATTTATGTTTCTATCTCCTCCCCTCGCCCATCCCATGCATATATAATTCCATCAGGGAATTCCAAAAACACAACTTCACTCTTGTGAATTCTTCTAGAGGATAAATCATAGTGCAAATATTTTTTACATTTTGCAATCATACACTCATACATATTTATATATAGTTTTTTTTTCCAGTTTTAAGCATACGAACAATGAATGTATTGAAAGTTTTTTGCTTGGACTTCATACATTACTGATGCAGAGAATTTCACCTGCTTTCTTTATCTCTTGTCTTGTAGGGTGTTATCTTGAAAAATTGATTACGTTAAAGGATAATTCTGTGTTTTATTTTAATGAATATCATATTGAATATGAAATTAATTTTCTAGTGTGTTTTATGTCCATTAAGAAAAAGGCAGCTGAATGAAGATAGTGGCTCAGCGATAATTACTATCTATCTATCTATCTATATATATATATATATATATATATATATATATATATATATATATATATAGAGAGAGAGAGAGAGAGAGAGATTTAGTTAGTTTATGAAAAACTAGGTAATCCGTATGGCTAAACCTAAGGAAGATAATATCCAGAGAGCTCAATGTAATTCTGTTAAGTTAGCCGTATAAATGTGCCAATGTCTGCTAACTCACTTATGTCTTCTCCCCCCACTCATTTCCTAACTTCGTTAATTTACATATGTTTAATACGGCCCGTCAAAAATATTTAAATTTCTTTTCATTTTTTGTTTCAACCTTTGGAAGTAAAGTCTAATGATCTGCAGTCCTTTAAAAGGGCTGTGGTTAAATAACTTATTACATGGAACCTTAAAGTGGTCTGCTTTTATTTAAATAATATATATATATATATATATATATATATATATATATGAAAAGTGAACATTGAAGTCAACACTCAGAGACGACAGGCCATTTCATGCTGGACGCAATCTTCAGTCTTCAGGCCACGACGGATGGATTCTTCCGCGGCTATTTATATATATGACTAATAGAATAGACTATGGTAAGCAATCTAAACATTGGACGAATAAATAACTTTAATTATCTTTCCAGACCAAAACAAACTTTTAAATAAGCCACGTAAGCAAATCCCCCTCTAAAATGTTTTAATACGTTAATAAAACATAAAAAAAGAAGAGAATAAATAATACAAAATGAAAATGAAAACAAACAAGTAATATAAATTAACTCCAATAAACAAACAAGCCACTTTCGTAAAAATAACCGCCAAAATAGATTACCCACAATGCACCACTGACCCATATATATAAATAGTAGAGTAAAAATACAGCATTCGCGGCCTGACGATTGCATTAATCATGAAACAGCCTGTGGCCTCTGAGTGTTGACTTCAATGTTCACTTTTATATTCATATTTACATAGACTCTATCACTAATATAGAGCACTTTATCCCATAAATATAGCACACTCGATTCCTGTCGGAGGACGAATATTTTCTATGAAAAGTTCTCGGACATTCAGGCCGATAAATGTTATTAATACTGTTTCTTATAAAACAGAGCATTTACTTAAATATTTGTATCTATAAAAAGAATGTATAAACATTAAAATATCTTAATATATATACAGTAGCGGCCATAATATAAGGAACGGAAACAACAAAGGCATAAATATGTTTATTACTTAAAAAGTAATGCATGATTAGCAAGGAAATTTTTACCAAATAAAGATTAAGGTGTAATGTATAAATATTATACAAAGTCACAAAAATTTACATCATAGTTTTTTTAAAAAAATAAAGATTAAATGGAACAAAGGAAATAAGCTACTGGACAAAAATGAAGGAACGATCTTGTTAATACTTGATTGTGAACAAAAGATCAACAAAATGTAATATTTGGTAAACATCCCCTTATTTTCAATGACTTCTCTGTATCGTCGAACACATGATCTAATTAATTTCTTGCAAAAATCAGCAGTAATTCCCACCCATTCGTCTTTCAATAACTCCCATAGGTGATCCTGGTTTTTCGGGTTTCTTTTCTGAGCCCTTTCTCCAATTATCTTCCAAACATTTTCTGTTGAATTCAGGTCGGGGCTCTGGGCTGCCCACTTCATTAGGGCGATTCCTTCTTCAAATAAAGCCATAACCTTCTGAGCCTAACGGTTTTCTTGACATATTGAGAAGACAGTCTTTCACCTGTTCTACGGCGTACGTAAGTTTTGCCCTCAGAACCAAATATAGTAAACTTGGACTCGTCACTGAAATGAACTGTATCCCATTGTGCGTCAGTCCATGTTCTCTCGCATACTCCTTTTGTTTCGCTTTGAAATGAGAGGCTTCGAAGCTGGAATACGGGCATGCAATCCTGCATTCTTTAACCTGCGAGCAACCGTTTTCCTTGAGATCTTATTATCTGTCTCTTCATTAAATTTACGGGCAATTGATGTAGCAGTTTCAAAACGGTTTTTTTGTAGATATTCTAACAATTCTTCGATCTTATCTTTGCGATGTTTTTGGTTTTGCATCTAACGTTTTATCGGTTTTATACCTGCTAATTACACGATGAACAACACTTTTAGACCGATGAAAAATATCAGAAACTTCGGAAATTGACTTTTTTCTTGATAGCGATAATGAGTTTTTTCTTCAAAAGAGAGCGTTTTGCGTGTAGAATTTGCCCTATTGCTTAAAAATAATTTCCTAATGATAAATTAAGTTTTACTTATTGTTAAAAAAAGCTCCATCGAGTTTTTTAACAATGTAAATTAAAAGTTTATGCAAATTATTAACATCGTTCTTTAACTTTTGCCCAGTAGCTTATTTCCTTTGTTCCATTTAATCTTTAGATAAAAAAAAATATTATGTAATTTTTTGTAACTTTGTATAATATTTATGCATTACACCCTAATTTTTATTCGGTAAAAATTCCATTGCTAATCATGCATTACTTTTTAAATAATACACATAATATCTTATATTGTCGCCTCTGTATATATATATATATATATATATATATATATATATTTATATATATTACAGTGAACAGTCTGTTATCTCTGATCGTTGGGCCTGACGATTTATCCCATAAAACATAAGGTTGACAACTTTTAAGACTATATTTCTCTGATATTGACCACTTTATCCCATAAATATAGGACAACTTAAGACTATATATATATATATATATATATATATATATATATATATAGATAGATAGATAGATGTATATTTACTGGGATACCCATTTGTAAAATAACTGAAACAACCGCTTTAGTTTCCTTTCATTCACCATACGATCAGTTTTGACCCACTAGAGTGACAAGGTGTAATTGATTTCTATTTTTCTTCAGAATACGTCATTTACTGTGGTGTGCAGTGATATGAATCAATTTTCGGGGTGTATGATGACATTTTTTTGTCCTTGAAAAATAATGCGTCAACTTCTAGATTTATTATTATCCTCAGACACTATTGTCTCGACTGTCGATTAGTTGTCTTACGGCCATTGTCTTCGAAAACGAAAATTTTAACGCTGCACGAACACACCCGCAAGCCTTACCAGTGTTGAAAATCAAGGTATTATAGATTGGCCCGGAAAGTCTCATGATTTAAAACCAATTGAGAATCTGTGGTCAATCTGCAAGGAACTACTTCGTGGAATGGACATACGAAGTACTAAAATGTGCACTGGGTCATTTTTCATTGAAAACACACGAAAAACGTAAATAATAACTGAATTATTCGTTTAGTTTCAATCAATTTGCCCGAGGGTGTAGAAAAATAACCTATCTATCTACCTATTTATAAATCGATGTGGAAAGTAAATTACAGAACCTTTTAGACAGTATAGTAAAAGAAAACGAGGAAAAAAATAGAACTATCAACTGAAAAAAGACAGAATATATGTTCATCAGGAAGAGAGAAAGTCCAAAACGCGATTTGTATAAAAGCTAACTCATGTGTTGGCTACTGAGGCAGGCGGAGGCCTTCCTTAATTTGCTTGAATCACCAGCAACGGAAATAATCAGCTAAATAAAACCGGAAGTCCCATAACCTATGAAAATGCTATTCGGCCAATTTCCCACTTTTCATTTTCAGCGGCATCTACCTTCAAGTCCTGCTGGAAGGTCTACATACAACTCTTGCTGCAGAAATCTAGGCCTGTCCTGGCAACCTGACTTCAGATGTCTTGTTCCTCTCGTAGAAACTGGCGGAGAAATTTCCCTTCAAGACACATGCAAAGGAAAAACTACCCACAAGCCTTTCTGTAGAAAACGAGGCCTGCTCTAGCAGTTTCACTCTCAGATTTCTTGTTCCTCCCGTGAGAACTAGTGGAGATATCTCTCTCTCTCTGTCTCTCTGTAAAACATCTACTCAAGAATATTGTTAATTGGGAAACCTCCACTTTTTCCCCGCAAAATAGTACTATTTTGCACTCTCTTTCAACCAGAAATAAAAGCTGTTGAACAGTTATTTCGAACCTGGGGTTTTATTCATTCCACTCTCACAAACTCACTCGCACACATGCAATCAGGTACCAATTCCTACAGTTTTAAATTGGAAATGTCAAAATGAAGAAATTACATAAATCTGAATACCTGGGAAATGTTTTAGCCGAGGATGGAATATGTGACACCGAAATCCGAACACACATTGGACTATGGAAAGGGGCATTCCAAAAGTTAAGCAAAATGCTGAGAAACGGTAAAAACTCGCTAGTAACAAAGAAAAGAGCACTGGATTGCCATGTGATATGCATCCTATTCTATGGCAGTGAATGCTGGATAATCTCTCCAAGGATGAGACGAAATTGAAGGCAACAAAAATGTGGTTCTCCAGAAGGATACTGAGGATTTCGTGTACGGAGAGGGTAAGCAACCAAGACGTCTTAAAGAAAATGGCAATAAAAATTAAGCACATGCTCATAAGAAAAAGGCAGCTAAAATTTATTGGGTCCATCATGAAGAAGGAGGGCTTGGGAAAGTTAATCCTCATAGGGAATACAAAGGGAAAGAGAGAGAGAGAGAGAGAGAGAGAGAGAAAGAGAGAGAGAGAGATAGAGAGGGGTGGGGGGTCAGCGTCTCCCTGACGAAATTGTGTGAATGGATAGCGGAACAGGGGTTGGAGGTTTTAGCAAATAGAGCAAAAACTGCTAAGGGTTCCAAGACATAGGAAGTGTTGGAGGCCCATGATAGACCATGTCCTGAAGGGACACGGTACATAATAGAAGAGCTATCTATTTCATTCTGTTCGTTATGTATCTATATATCTATCTATCCATCAATCACAGTTTTTTCCTATCTATCTATCTATCTATCTATCAGCATTTCATTATCTATCTATCTATCTATCTATCTATCTATCTATCTATCTATCTATCTATCTAATACTGTCTGTTCATATCTATTTATCTATATTAGTCTGTCCACATCTATCTATCTATCTATCTATCTATCTATCTATCTATCTATCTATCACAGTCAGTTTTCTATCTATCTATCTATCTATCTATCTATCTATCTATCTACTGGTGTGATTTATTGAAATCTTCATATCTATCTATCTATCTATCTATCTATCTATCTATCTATCTCAGTCAGTTGATTATCTATCTATCTATCTATCTATCTATATCTATCTATCTATCTATCTATCTATCTATCACAGTCAGTGGATTATCTATCTATCTATCTATCTATCTATCTATCTATCTATCTATCTACGTGCCGGTGTTATTTATTGAAAACTTCGTCTTAATCTTTTCACATGTATCTACTCTTTCGATATAGGATAGCTGAGAAGCTTACAAAATTGGTTCACTATATTGCTCACCCCACCCTTTGGCTATTTGGTAGACTGAGTTGAACGCTGTAAATATCTACTTAAACTTAAAAAAAGTAAATGTATTTATTTTTGTTTGAATGCTTTCAACTCTGGAAAAAGAATTACGTTGATTTTGTTATTTATTGAAAAACTGAGTAACCGAAGTATTTTCAAATGAAAAAAAGGTAATTACCAAAATATGTTTTAAGTCAATTTGAAATTCCTCCCGCTTTCCAACCACTGACAACGTTTAATAAACAGATTTCATTTTCTATACTGATTACTTCAATTGAAAATAGGAAAATAATAAAAACCAATTTCCTCTTTAGGTCGTTTCAAAACTATACAGGAGGAGAAGATAAGAAATCGAGATTAAATTATGAAAATAGGCAAACGAAGAAAGGATTAGTTTAAAGATTCGGGAATGAGACTTGCACGAGGCGTTCATTAAGCGATTAGATGCAGTGAGATGTCAATGCGTGGGTAACGAGAACGAGGTCTTTAGATTTAATTACTTGCTTTAGCAACTTTTACGTAAAATGCCAAACAATTATTTTTAGGGAGAAGAATTGAGGAATTAACTTCTTCGTTGTAATGTCCTACATAAGTAGTTTGTTAACAGTTACAGCATAATGAGTGTGCTTTTATTTATAATAATCTAGTTATATATATATATATATATATATATATATATATATATATATATATATATATACTAATAATAATAATCTAGTCATATATATATATATATATATATAACTAATAATAATCTAGTCATATATATATATATATATATATATATATATATTTATTAGATTATATATATATATATATATATATATATATATATATATATAACTAATAATAATCTAGTCATATACATATATATATATATATATATATATATATATATATATATATATATATATATATATATATATATATATATATCCAAGTATATAATTGGTATATACGGAATGAATTCCAATAACCAACAATTACTATTCTTAAAAGAGTGCCCAATACAAAGTAGATCAGATATAATTATTTTTTAAAAAAAAATTTATTTATATTCAACATCATCACTTGATAAGACACCGATGGTATTGAATACAAAATGGCTATTTTTGTAGTGATTTTATAACATATTTATGTTATAAATTTTTTTTATAAAAAATAATTATATATATATATATATATATATATATATATATATATGACTGATTATTGTTAATAAAAAGCACACTCATTATGTTGTAACTGTTACATCAAGTTCATTATCTATCTATCTATCTATCTATCTATCTATCTATCTATCTATCTATGATAGCCTAGGGGCAAGATCTCTGACCAATGTCAAATCGATCGGGTTTCGATGCCGGCTTGAAGCAATCGGACGAGATACAGTGAAACAGTCTTCAATGTTCCCTTTTATACACACTCTATCTCTGATATTGAGCACTTTATCCCATAAATATAGCACACATTAAGAGTATATTTCTTCATATATATATCTCACAGTCAGTCCATTATCTATCTATCCAGTTCAGTCAATTCACTATCTATCTATCTATTTATCTATCTATCTACCTATCTACGACTGTAGCTATATTATAAATATACATTTATAGCCATGAAGAAAAACAATCGATAGGTATTAACCAAAAAAAGAAGAAAGGAAAAGGATACTTTTTTCTTGAGCGCACCTTTGTGAGATCACGATGGAAAATTAAGTAACCTTCTCATAAGATTAGATTGGCCTAGTTACATAAATTGCTTCATTTAGTTTTCCAATGCCATTAAAATAGGACATTTCTTTCTTTTATCGTGTTTTTATTAGCCTTATTTATTTCATCTTTAAGAAAAGACGGGTTTAAATAAGTTTATCTGCATTTTAGCAAACATTCCTATGTATGAAAATAGTAATGAACTTTGATTACCAAAATACGCTTCATTTGCTCAAATACAATGTTTCCATATATATATATATATATATATATATATATATATATATATATATATATATATTTAGATTGTTCGGCCTGTTGTCCTCATTTTATTGTCATATTCACGACGTTTCGGTCGTTGTACGCTCCGGCTTTCTTCAATTGACTGTAACGCGGATTAAATATAAGGTTCATTTCGAAATTCCAACCACCTGATGAAGGCCGCAGTGTACAACAGCCGAAATCTCTTGAATATGGCTATAAAGCTGAGGCAACAGCGCGAACAATATAAATAATGTGAACAGTTGCATTGTGGGTTGTCTATTGTATTGTTCTAACGGTGAGCGGTAACGGTTGTGTTTCGAATTATTCTATGGGCTATTGAGTGGGAATAACTGTGGATCCGGATGCAGTTTTTGCTTTTTTTTATTTATTTATTTATTGTTGATCGCTGTTACTCCATTTTCTCGTGTTCATGGTTTATTAATGTTTATTATTTACATAGTTCATGGTTTATTAACATGTTTATTATTTACTTAGTTTATTTACTTATTTTTTGTTTGGATTAATTTATTTTACATATTTTTGTTTATTTATTTTATTTTCGTTTATTCTCGTTCATTTTAGATTTTTAAGTAGCGTAGTAAAAATTTGTTTTCGTGTCTGTATTTTGTGATGTGTTCATTTCATTTATTTAGTAGTTTGTGTTTGTCTGGGAAGCTAATTAAAGCTTTTTTTTCATCCAGGGGTGGTTTACAGTTTTTGGATTTATTGTTTCAGGCTGTTGCTGTTTTTCTTATTTTCCATATGTTTGGTGTGATTTGTTTTTTGTTTTTAATATCCCAGATATGTTTAGAAAACATTGTGGGGTTCGCGTATTTACTATTTGTAAAGGATGTTTTGTGTGTCTAGTTAATTTGTTTCCAGGATCTTTCAGTTATTCCAATGCATATTTTTCTTCGTTATCTCTAGCTTGACATTAGCTTGATATATTACATTGTTCTGCAAGCAATTGCCGTTTAAGGGATATTCTTTGTTGGTTGTTTTCCTAAAAATTTCGGGTAAAAATAAATCTATTGATTCATTATCTATCTATCTATTTTTATTACGTCAAACATTATTTTTAGTAGATCAGTATTTTTTTGTTTGTTCTGTTTTTAACAGAATTTCCTATAATTGGAGTTTTGAACACTTTGTAGAAAAAAACATCGTTTTGTAAAGATATATATATATATATATATATATATGTGTGTGTGTGTGTGTGTGTGTGTGTGTGTGTGTGTGTTTGTCTGTCTGTATGTCTGTCTGTATAGTGATAATACATACATTAAAACTCTATTAAAATTACGAGAATTATACGTACTTTTCATGCTAGCGGAACTTCTGTCAAAAGCATTAAACAGAAATACTCAATCAAAGAAATAAATCGGAAAATGTATATATATATATATATATATATATATATATATATATATATATATATATATATATATGGCACATTGTGATAATAATGACCCTATTCCACGGCCACCAGACAAATTCGGCATCTCCTGCATCTCTTCTGGACGGTAAATGCCGCCATAATTCTTGATTTCAGTTCATCTTTGCTGTCAGAAAAAATATTATTGGCCTCTCGCTCAACTGCGCCCTACCCATAATAATCAAGGCCTTGCAGTCTGGAGAGTTAGTTGGCTAGATGTGATGGTGGGTATTGTCGCAGAAATTGTCTGACAGCCGTGACTGTGTTCTCCTGTGGCATGTGGTAGATGTGACATGGTGCAGAATCCTGTTGTGAGACATAGGGTCTTCCAGCAGTCACCTTCTTGGCCCAGGGCCGCACTACCTTCTCAAATCACTTGATGCAGGCCTCCGTGTTGAGTCTGAGGCCCTCATTAACAAATTCATTTTTTTCACATCAGAATGATCAGTTATTATTCCGAACTACCGTACCTTCGTAATCATCATTAGACTCATCCAACTCTTTCCGAATCTTCTGCACTGTCCTCATATTGACAGCCAACCACTCTAAAATGTTTGTATTGGAGTTTCTAGGGAGAAAGCCAAGCATTACGTTTCCAAACTTATGACCGATTAAATTGCGTCATGGGACCATAATGCCCATCGCTGCCCAGCTGACTGTACTATACTGTGCAGTCGATAAAATCAAAAATAAACAACGCACATGAACGAAATTATAAATATGAAATGGCGACAATCTGCTTATCGCACACTGTATTTTTTCTTTTTAAGGAACATAGGTCCACTTCCCTCGGATTATTTTTTCGAAAGCATTACAACTTCAGTTTTATATCCGAAACCTAAAAAAAAGCAATTTCTAAAGTCTCAATGGATTTAATATTAATCCATTTTTTTACTGCTTTAAATGTTATTATGGTAGATACTCGTATTTAAAATAAACGTCACATGTTTTTTTTTATTTATTAAACAGTAGTAAGAATGTTAGAATAAAAATACTTCCATTACAGAGCTGCTTGCAAATAAACCGCGTGTCCACATTGTTGTGGTAAACCCCCCTACAGTAGAATGAACTCTTCCTCCTCCCATAAATACAAACTGCGAGAGTCGGATAGGTGAAGTGAAGTGGAGTAATAGACGTAGTGCTAATCTACTTATTACTAACACTATTGCTTTGTATCTGTCTATATTTCTGAGATGAGGTATTATGTACATTATTTACATTATTCGGACTAGTGTCCTCATCTTTGTCGCCATAGATAACAGATAATTGACATCCATTAGACATGGCACATGGAACTAGAACAGTCTACCCCCGTGAGCGAAATAAAGGGTTCAGTTCGACATCCCAACTACCTGAAGAAGACCTGAGCGTACAACGGCCGAAACGTTGTAATAAATATGGCGACAAAGTTGAGGACAATAGTCCGAATAATGTAAATAATGTACCATTGTTTTGTATATATCTTCAATATACTTGTTCAACCTACCTTCGTCTTCCGTGTCTTTCTTTCTGGCCCCTAAACAGGCCACAGCACACATGAATTAGTAAATGGCAAATAATTCTGAAATATAAGTATTTATTTATAAGTATTATATAATTTTTCTTGTGTCCGCACACGTGTTTTCTTTTCTGCACGCAAAGTGTGTAAAAAGTGCCTAAAATAATTACAGCGGTCATACTGCTAAAAGCCTATCGAGATGACTCACGTTAAACCTACCTGACAGTAGGAGTCATTCCGAATCTTAGAGGTGAAAATACATGCTTAATAGCCTCATCCACATATAGGAAAAGATTATTATTATTATTATTAATAATAATACAATAATAATAATAATAAAAAGAATAACCAGCATTTAATAAAATTAACTATGAACACGGTCACAATGTGCTCACCACAGCAAGATAAAACATATATATATATATATATATATATATATATATATATATATATATATATATATAATAGCCAGAGAAACTTACCTAGGTTTCACCCTAAACGGATCGTAAAAGTTTCCCTGACGATCCGCTTAAAACCTGGGTAACTTGTCTGGCTTACTAACATCTAGGTCTGCTCTACGGTTGTATTGAGCTCTTTTGTTAGTTAGTTGTTTGCTCGTATCGGGTTTTTTTTTTTGGGCTTCAAACCTACATCTGTGTTTTTTCGACAGACTTTCATGTTTCTAGCTCTTTCTTTTTTAAAACCTTTTTTCTCTCGAGATTGATTTGATTATTGGCAAATCAGAAATTCGAGGGTTTTTTTTCAGAAATATATATATATATCTATATATATATCTATCTATCTATCTATATATATATATATATATATATATATATAAAAGAAAATATAGTCTTAAGGTGTGCTATATTTATGGAATAAAAGAGCCAGAGAAAAATAAAAAAGTGAACCTAGGTTTCATTGCATATGGCATAAAACGGACTGTCGCCTCTAAGTGTTGACTTCTATGTTCATATATATATATATATATATATATATATATATATATACCTTTTGTGCAAATTAATTGAAACAAAACGAATAATTCAGTTATTATTTACTTTTTCGTTTGCCCCACTTCGTATGTCCATTCCAGTATTAAGTCGGTCCTTGCAGGCTGACCACAAATTCTCGATTGGTTTTAAATCAGAGAGTTTCCGTGACAGTAAATTGTACTCTGATTTGCTCAATGGCAAGGCTTGCCTGTGTGTTCACACCATTGCAAAATGTCCATCGCACACAATGGCCATTGGACAACAAATCAACAGTCGAGACAAAAGTGTCTGGGCATAATAAACATCTGATGCAATCACGGAAGGCACAATATTGTTATAGCCCCCCAAAATTTCATCATACACCTCGAAAATTGTTTCATATTACTGCACACCATTGCAAATGACCTAATCAGAGGTAAACATAGAAAATGGATTACACCCTGTCACACCAGTGGCTCTAAAACTGACCGTATGGTGAATGAAAGGAAACTAAATTGATTAGTTCAATTAAATTGCACAAGGGTGTAGAAGACTTTGCACGGGGAGGCCTTTCCCGTTTTACAATCCCGCTTCGAATGTTATGAGGACAGGTGTTATCATCGCTTGACTGTCGGGTTCATAAAAAGACGCTCTCTGTTCAAAGACACCATTTAAACACGCCATTTATTCAATGCAGTTTTGCATGGTGTAAATCTATCCACGTTACAGCAAATGGTGAAAAAAAATCTGTTTTTAATCACAAATCATGCATATTTGGTAAAGATGCAACCAGCAATTTTGTGATTTGTGTTGTTATAATAATCATCAGTGGTTCTATTGTCTAAAACAGCAAAATAGAAAATATTAATTAAAGGTATCAAGCTACCTGATAACTCTGAGTTCAACCCAAGGTGAAAGCTTCTTGATTCTTTTTGGTTTCCAACACTATTTTCTTACTCGGATCGAAAAGTATCGAATCTCTAAAAAGTAAATTTCAGGATTACAGATACAAATAAAACATAATTCAGGGGCACAGTTAAATTAGGCGGTTTTTACTCGCAACCGCACACCCTTGATTTGAGCGTGTGTCAAGGGGTCCGCATAAAGACAATACATTCCTAAAGAAAAAATATATATGCTATTATCATAGCTCTATTGCAGACCCCATTCGGCTTCCACTGTATCTATTCAGTTAAACCAGAGTCCTTTATTTATCTCACACATCATATTCAAGGTCCTTGATAAAATCCAGAGACGGATATGCAATGTATTTGGCCCTGATCTGGCATCTCGTCTGCAGTCGCTCACTCACAGACGTGCTGTCGCCTCCCTCTGTCTTTTTTTACAAATACTTTCACAGTAACTGCTCCGATGAGCTGCTTTCGCTGGTTCCCAGACTTTATGAATTTAAGCGTTCAACTAGGCTGTCATCTCGCTCTCACCCTTTCACTGTCGAAACTGTTAAATGTAGCCGTCTCTTCTACTCCAATAGCTTCATGCCTCGCAATTCTCGCCTGTAGAACTCCCTCTCCTTTTCTTGTTTCCCTGATAGCTATAATCTCCAATCATTCAAATGTAATGTCAATCGACGTCTCCAGATGCCTTGATCTATCCCCTATCCTTCTCTTCATCCTTTCCTCTATCACTCCTATTTGCTCTCGCTCCAACTCTCTGTAACCCCTTGCGTGCTAGCGGCTTCCTGCCTTGCTTGGGGTAAAATGCTAAAAAAAAAAAACAACAAAAAAAAAATACAATTCATATAATTTATACCGTTTGTCCTAAAATCGTTTTTAGGTTCCATTGTAAGACAACAATAGAATTTCGTACGCTTTTATTAAATCGAGAAATAATTCATTCGAAATGTTTAAAATTATTATTTTGCAGGAGCAACCGTCATTCATGTTGAAGATTTATTATGATTCTTAAAGAAATCTCTCACTCATGTTTAAAAATTTTTGCAATCTTTTGTTCCCAAAAGACATCGTCGATTATGTATCTCTTTAACTACAAACAGTCGGACTTGCTTTCTAACTCTGTAAAAACGGTTTTATGCTTCTGCCTTCTTTGAAATGTGGCCCATTGTTAAAAATTAAACTCACAAAATAATTTCATAAAAGGGAAGGAATTCTGACTGTAAAATTGTAACATGGAGTTAATATTTAATATTTCAAATTTTGCGTTAATCATGCTTATTGATCCTTCAAAGGATAATTCATTCAAATGTCAGTTGTAAGTTTAATGTGAAGAAATAAGGCTCAGTATGAAAGAAATTATTGTCCATATATCGCTTTTTACGTTGTATGTAAGTATTGAATATGTAATAAAGTTTAATAATAATAAAAAAAAACAAGCGCGTAAATGGTAGGAATTATATTAAAAATAAAAATGGAACAATAATCGAATTTTTCAACTCAGTCCTCATTTAATTAATAGCACACAGTGTAATAATAATAATGAACCTATTCCATCCTACTAATGTCAATAATAATGATTAAAATATCCTTTCCTACCTATGTTAATAATAATAAAAATAACCCTATTCAATTCTACGCATGTCAATTATAATAATAACCCTATTCCGTCCTACTTATGTCAATAATAATAATAATAGTAATAATAATAATAATAATAATAAGCCTATTCAATTCTACGCATGTCAATACTAATATTGACCCTATTCCGTCCTACCCGTGTCACTGATAATAATGAGCCTATTCCGTCCTACCCGTGTCACTGATAATAATGAGCCTATTCCGTCCTACCCGTGTCAATAATAATAATAATAACCCTATTCAATTCTAAGCATGTAAATAACAATAATGACCCTATTCCGCCCTACCCATGTGAATAATAATAATGACCCTATTCCGTCACACTCGTGTCAATAATAATCATGACCCTTTTCCGTCCTACCCATGTCCATAATAGTAATGACCCTATTTCGCCCTACCCCTGTCAATAATAATAATAATGATCCTATTCTGTCCTACCCGAGTCAATAATAATAATGACCCTATTCCGTCGTAACCTAGTCAATAAAAATAATGACACTATTCCGTCCTAACCGTGTCAATAATAATGATGACCCTATTCTTTCCTACCTAATTCAATAATAATAATAATAATAACCCTATTCAATTCTACGCATGTCAATAATAATAATGACCCTTTTCTTTCCTGTGAGAGAGAGATTTTATTAATGCTTAAATGATATGGGAAATATTTGCATATGTGGGCATTATTTGATTTGGTGGTATCTTAAGTATTAGAATGCTTTTTGATTTATTTATTTTTGATTGAATTTTATGCATATGCTTACATTCATACATTCAGTCACACACACACACACACACACACACACACACATATATATATATATATATATATATGCATATACACAAACATACGCACAAACACGCAAACACATGCAATTGTGCTTTGTTATTAATATATTAATAAATGCTTAAATGGTAAAGTGATTTTTTTTCAAATGTTAGGGTATCAATTATGTGCGGTGAGTTTTGTTGTTTGAATATGTGTATATAAGGTGTATAATTATAATTAAGTAATTCATCTGGAAGAATCTTCAACCGAATTCAGAAAGCACTGCACAGCCGTTTCGTCTTATTTTGGG
Source organism: Acanthosepion pharaonis (assembly GCA_903632075.3). Taxonomy (NCBI): domain Eukaryota; kingdom Metazoa; phylum Mollusca; class Cephalopoda; order Sepiida; family Sepiidae; genus Acanthosepion; species Acanthosepion pharaonis. The sequence goes on along the minus strand of CAHIKZ030005573.1, from coordinate 1,019,301 downwards.
ACTCATCAGCAGTGCGCATCCACTACTGAGATTCGAAACCGGACCGTTACGATTTGATGTAAGTGTCATACCCACTGGACCAACGAGTCTCGGTGATGAAGAGGTAAATAAACTAGGCTCGCCGCTCTTCACAAATTCCGTCATCTAACTTATCAAAGATTACGTAGCCCAACGGACTGTACCCCCAAGAGTCACGTCTTCTATCTCCAAGCCGCACCCTCCAGAGGTTTAGAAGCTGGTTCAAACAAGGATATACAAGTGATAGATATTATTAGGGGGATTTGAATAATCATGATTAATTAATTTATCGAGCTACACTAGATTCGATGAATTACAAAATTATGATTATTCAAATCACCTTAATATTTTCTATCGTAAGGTGTATAATATGCTCTCTCTCTCTCTCTCTCTCTCTGTCTCACACACACACACATATATATATATATTTTTAAATTGTGTTTCGGTAATAAATTAAATATTTGTTTACATGTTATCATTTATCTAATGCTTCCTTTTTGTTTAGCAACTAGTATTTTTGCTTTCTGGTATCTTAAATATTATTGAGGTTTTAATTATGGACAAGTAGGTTTGTTTTTGCTTGTGTATATATATATATATATATATATATATATATATATATATATATATATATGCACACAAACCAATAATATATGTGTGTGTGTGTGTGTGTTTAATATTTGTCTGTTTATTTTATTTTATGTCCATTTTTATTTCTGTGTTTAATTTTCTTTATTTATGCTTATTTTATGTTCATTTTATTCTTATTTTATTTCATTTATTTCTAGCATTATTTCTTTATTTAATTTTATTTCTTTATTTGATTTTACTCTTATATTTATTTTATTTTTTATCATATTTTATTTATTTAATTTACTTTTAATTTAGCGCTTAGATAGCAAAATAACTATATATTTGTATGTCGACACCTAGTGACTATTACAGTCTTCTTGTTTAAGAGTTTATTTTGGTTTCTAAAACTAATTATTGCTACTTTTTCCACTAAGCATATTTTACAGTTTTTTACTGTCAACACTGTATGGGACTGCCGTTTTTTAAATTCCCATTCGTTTTTGCTGAGGATATTTTTTTGTCGTTCCATGTATATATATATATTGATAGGATTGTATTGTTTTCGTTCTTTCCCCACAAAAGTCGATCAATCCTTTGAAAAACCCAAAAAGTGTAAGTTCAATACCCGGTTAAGGCAGTGGAGAACTTGGAGAGGGGAATTAACAGGAGATAACTGATAATAGACATCCATTAAACATGGCACATGGAACTAGAACAGTCTACCCCAGTGAGCCAAATAAAGGGTTCAGTTCAACATTCCAACCACCTGAAGAAAGCCGGACCGTACAATGGCTGAAACGCTGTGATAAATATGGCGACAAAGATGAGGAAAATAGTCCAAATAATTTAAATAGTGCACACATATTTTACACAGATAAAGCTCTGCGTATAGGGTAAGCTCTACAATTTTTTGTATCGCTTTAAGGCTTAGGCTACCAGGAATTCATTCAATGAGTTTATCGAAACCTTTATTATTAATATTATTATAATTATTTTTATTAAAGAATAATACTAATAATAAATACTTGAGGTTGCTGATGATGAAGGAAAAACATCGAAGAACGGGAAACGGAATTGTTTCATTTTCAACAGAGAAAAGGTTTTATTTCATTCATTTTCCCTCTCACTTGAAGTGCGGTGTATTCACTGCGAAGATTTTTATTAGTCATTTAATTGAATTGCGTTGATTAAAGGCAAAGCGGTCTACAGACCAATCAAGGTGCCACGGTTAGCTGCAAAGATGGGAATGACGACGAAGAATCTGAAACGGATGGGTGGCTGAGGTGTCTACGTATATAATATCCGAAATTAGATATATAAAAGAAAAAACTAAAAAACGATGAAGTTTATGAAACTAAGAAAGTTCTTTTTTTTTAATAAAAGAATATTAAGTTAAGAAAAGGGAATAATACTTGGCAAAGCCATTTGCAAGCGAATTTCAGAAACTGCGAAAAAATATTTTAACAAGGAAATATTGGTAAAATCTTTTCAAATGAAATTCGGTAAAATTATCCGTCAACTAGAGAATGAATAAAGAAAGAATAACCTTTTAATGATAGGTGATCGGTCGGCAAGTAAAACATGAAGTTAAATGATGAAACGACAAGGAAAATTGAATGAAATAAGTGGATCTGTTTGAGTGCGACAATTAGCAAAATATAGAAAGTAGTTTTGAGCATAGAAATATGGCGATTCTCCTGAACATCACAATCTCATCTCTTATAAGCAAGGTTCAATCGTTATCGATCTATGTATTTTATCATTCTCGTCACCATTGTAACAAGGATATTCTACTTTGAGTGGCTTTTGAGCTTTTGAAAATGCGAATTTTTGTATCAGATCCAAGGTGTGAGAACAACTTGAATTCAGAGTTGATCTTTCTCTTAGACGATAGAACCCAGTCTGTCCTCTTATTTGCCCATAACTGGTGGGGGGGGCGAAATGTATTCATACTCTTCACAAGTGTATTTGCGCGTAAGCAAATGTAACGACTGGAATTCGAACTCAGCTCCCCGGTTCCTCAAACCGAACTGTTAACCATTTCTTATAAAAATAAAAAAATATGGTTCTACTATAGCTATTTTCCAAGCGTAGCTTAGGTGTGGCACAAGGCCGGAGGTATGGGGTGAGAATCGAACTCACTACTCACTTGTAAATGTTCTAGCGAGACAAGCTTGCTAGACATTACACCAAAACTAATATTAATTATGGGTCTTGTCTTGGTTTGCTAAATTTTCATTTGTCCCAGCCGTACCGTCGAGGTTTATTACCGGACTAAAGTTATGATTTCGAATAATTTGATTACAAATTAGAAAAAAATCTGTCTATTTGGATGACTGGCGCTATAGAATCTCTCTACACCCATTCTACCCAACATTTGAAATATAAATATGGCGGATTACCTGTAGATTAAATCAAATTTATTTAGATTTGCTTAATATTAATATATTGTCTTCTCAATCCGAAAGAGTAACTGATTGCAGTCCAGAAACCTCAGACAGATACTACACTCTGATCTTGACAACAAAGATTATGTATTAAGAAAAAATATTATTATAGATAAAAGAAACACCTTGAAATTCAATTTTTCGTTTATGGTAGATACAAGTATATAAACCGTTAAGAATAGGATTTTTGGAAAGAAAGAAATTTAGTTATTTCTAGACACCTGCTTTAAAAATTTAGATTAGAATCCAATTACAAAAAATTGTTAAATGATTTTTTCAGTGGAATTATATTAACTTATTTTCTTTTCATTCTAATTGAATTCCTTCATTTCTCTTCTTACCATTATTAGCGATTCTCTGTTGACTCGTAAACTTCTTTCATGACACCCATCCAACGCCGTTTCTATTGACAATATTTCTACTTGACAAATTAATTTCAGAGTTAAACTTTCAAAGTTTTACTTGTGAGTTTTTACACTTGAAACATTTCTACTCTCTCAACTGGAAATAAATTTAAGACAACTAGAACAGATCACAGTAGTTGTTCTATGCAAATTATCTGGTGTTGAATTACTAAACTAAAACACCTAAAACGCAAACTACAAGCGCACACACAAATATGTCTAATATACGGTTCATCGTACGACTCCAGTAAGTACCTGGCACCTCCTTTAAGTTCTTTAAAAGAGGCAGATCAGGACGAAAATGGGCTACTGCTTCAGGAACTACCCAGTTTTCATTTTCTAGTCTTGATATATTCCAAAAGCGTCTCCGCGTCCTTGTGCGTGATGAAATATTTCCCACCCTATAAGCTCCTTCCCACAGACGAAATGCCTCTCGTCCTGGGTATGACGATAAACTACATCCAACAGCAAGTCTCTGATCATGAGGTTTTCAACAGCGTGGAACCACTTGATAATTTCTGGTGTTCCTGGGTCCACCGTGACCTGGAGTGGTAGCACCTCTCAGGGTCCCAGCTGTGGCAAACGCTTAACCACTCCCCCACCAAAAACTATATGAAAGTCTCAAATTACATTTTAATACCAGCAATACATATTTTTTTAAATATTACCAGTAATACAATTTTTGAAAAAATTATCAGCAATAAAAAATCTTGTCGGTAGGTATGGCTACATATCTTATTGCCTTAAATCGGAATCGACATCAGACTGATTTGGTATCCGTCGGAGACTGATATATATATATATATATATATATATATATATATATATATATATATATATATATAGCCGACTCTCCCGTCGAGATTCGACGTATGAGGGTCAAGCAGATCAGTTTCCAGGAAACCGACAGCCCGACAATGAGATTTGATTATAGTGGTGAAGGCTATATATATATATATATATATATATATATATATATATATATATTTTTGGTCTGATGATTTGTATCGTGATTACGATTCCAATGTAATAAATTATAATCATGGAATATTAGTGTTTGAGCCTTTTATATTATATTCTTATTCTGTCCTGGGCATTGAGTTCTACCTGGATTCTATCCTCTTGAGAATTTATATATATATATATATATATATATATATATATATATATATTTTATATATATCAATATATATATATTTGTGTGTGTCTGTGTGCGTGTATATATATATATATATATATATATATATATATATACATATATTTTATAATTTTTTCTTCCACATTTGGTCATCTGGTTCATTTTCTTTAATGAATTGACTTTTAAATATATAAATGCCTATATATATATATATATATATATATATATATATATATATGTATATATATATGGATATATTTACAGGCAGATTAATTTCCAATATATATATATATATATATATATATTGACCATATAATGCTATCAATATATATATATATCCGTCTGAAACTGAAATATTTATATATATATATATATATATATATATATATATATATATGTGTGTGTGTGTGCGTGTGTATATATATATATATATATATATATATATATATATTTTATATTGCTTCACATTTGTTTGTCTGGTTCATTTGTTTAATGAATTGGCTTTTAAAGGAAAAAAGAAAGATAATATCATATTCACGTCATCCTTGATTTGTCGCCTTGATACTGAAAATTGTAGAAAAAGTTTGTTGTATATGATTGAAACACTTTAATTGTAGCTTTCTGTACGGAAAGTGCCAACCAATTATCAAGCAAGAAGATAGACATACTCGGCCAATTAAACGAGTCTACGTCGTTATGTTTCGGTACATTTTCGCAACAACATTACTATCTGTAAATATTCTAGAAAGTCGAAACAAAAAGTAAATGTCCATGAACTTATTTGATACACTATCTATTCAATATGCCCTCCTTCTGCGTCTGTAACTTGCTAAAACCACTTCGTGAATGACACGAATGTGGCATGAAGAACACTTTGGTGGATTTTGTCTCAATCCTTCAATGGCTTCAGAGACTCCAAGCAGTAATGGGAGTAGCAGAAACATTGTTTTCTAAGATACCCTAGACGCTGTAGTTAAGACGATTCAGGTACTGGGGTAATGGTGCCATTCATCCTTCGAGATGAAGTGAGGAACATGGTTGTTTAGCAACTCTTGAGTTGTTTTGGCCGCATTAAAGTGTCTTGAATCTTGTTGGTATGACAAACGTCCGTTGTTAAATGTTTTTTTAGCACAAGGAAAAAGCGATGTCTCAAGAATGTATTTCAAATAATTTTCTCGGTTAAAACCACAGAAAACAGAGGACTTTTTCCTGTCACAGTCCCGGCAGCACACACAATCACAGAATCTGTTCTTTGTCTTCGAGTAACAATCCGAGGCTCCAATTCGAGACCCAATCCGATCACTCTGGCTATTAAATTGCTTTTGAACATCAAAATATTCTGCTCATTGAAAACAAGGTTAGTGCCTTCCTGCCTGAATACTCTAGACGAGGACTTGGCATCTGGATTGTTGTTTTTCCAGAGTGCTTGCGGATAATAGCGCTTTCTTTTGGGGTTTATAAGGAGACGTCTTAAGGTCTTTATAAGGACATTCGTTATATGATTTCCGCGATAGCTTAATGGATTTTTTCGTAACTTCTCCCGGGTCAATTTGACTAGCTGTAGGGACCGAGCAGTTGGAGAACGGCCTAGTCATTTCTTGTTCTTCAAATCCCCAGTCATAGTGAATGTTTTGATGGTCCTCTAAACTAACATTCTATTCAAGAGAACTGTGAATAAGTTTAAAAAAAAAGAGGTGGACAGTAGAAAGGAAATCTGGATCAGAAGGTTACATCAGCGAGAGGGAACATTAGTTGAACTTAGAGCTAAAGAGATGAATTGGAAAAGATTCAACTCAAGACATTTGGCCTGTGAGAGAAGAGTTTCAGCTATGACAGTTCAAAGAGCAGTGGTAAAAAGACTTGAAACGTGTTAGGCACCTTGTTACTCAAGGACAGAAACATAGAAGGTTAAAGAAGGCGAAGATCATCTTAAATAAGTTGAATAAGTTGGAAATATATATATATATATATATATATATATATGTGTGTGTGTGTGTGTGTGTGTGTGTGTGTGTGTGCATGTATTTGAACTTTATTTAAATCCTTCATGACATTCCGATTCTTAGCTAAGATTAACAAATGATGGACATATTTTCGTTTATGATCGATTTCATCACGATTCTTCCTGCTAAGCTTAGAGAATAGATTCTTATTGCTCAAAGTAGAATCCAAAACCTCGGAGAATTCCAGTAAAATATCTTTAATGATTTCTAAGATATAACGGTTCAGAACTTCATCTAATGGACAATTTTGCTTTTACACGATTTGGACAATTTTGCTGTTACTCACAATATATATATATATATATATATATATATATATATATATATATATATATATATATATATATATACACACACACACACACACACACACACACACACACATATATATATATATATATATATATATATAGTTTATTTATGAAAACTAGGTAATCCGTATGGGAAAACCCTAAGGAGGATAAAATCGAGAGAGCTCAATGTAAATCCAGAGCAAATAATTTAGATAAAAACAGACCACATTAAGGTTCCATCTAATAAGTAATAATGTAAACCTAAGGAGGATATTACCTGGAACCTTAAAGTTTTGTTTTTTTATATATATATATATATATATATATATATATATATAGGCTGGGTTCTATAGCCTTGGATGGCAACTGGTCTAGGAGAAAGACAACTCTCAATTCAAAACCTGTGGAGGGTCATTTGTGCACCAAATCTCTGTATTCTCACAATTTAATGATATTTTCTGGATTTAAATAATCTGTAAAGGGTTGACAAGCCGTAAAAATCGAATCAATCAAACTAATCTATATCTATAATTCTCAAAATGTTTGTGTGTGTGTATGTATGTATGTATGTATGTATGTGGGAGTGTGACCGGATGTTTTTTTATGCGTTTCCGCAGTTTTCATCCGATTTCGATGCATTTTCTTTTTCTTTGATAGATAATTCTTCAGTGGCGGTTTTGAGTCCAAAAAGGCTGGAAAAAATTACAACCTTGAAGGTGAAACATCGAAAAAAACTGATTTTTTACACTTTGCGCAAAAATCAAAGGCAACATTTAATGTCTGTAAAAAAAGATCGTACACTCAATTTAGAGAGTAGAATTATAAAAAAAATATATTATAAATAAAAAATTATGGTATCTTATTATGACGGTCTTTGGGAGAGATTCTTTCCTTGCAAGATTGAGAAGGCGAAAAATGACCTTTTCAGAGCCCCCCCTCCCAATTCAAATTGTCAACCCCCGCCCCCTTTAGCGATGTGCCTTAGTTTTTTCATTCTTCTAACTCTATTACGGTCATCTTTTCCTACATGAGTTCGGTTAGGTTCGCTGGTCTTATGGCCTTTCAACACTTGTGAGTTAATGTTGAATGCTGTATGAGCATCCAGTCAGGATGGAACCTAGTATTCATTATTAGCGCTCTAGACCATTAACCTAGTTAACAATGACCATTCCCTCCGATGCGCATATTCTATGGGGATATCGTGATTGATTTTTCTTAATTTATTTACCAAAAGAACCACCAGATTGATTATGCCTTTCGTATATATAGAATCTAACAGCGATCAGCCGTCCTGGGTAAGACGATAAACTACATCCAACAAAAAGGAGCGTGGAAGCACCATTTAATTACTGGTGTTCTCAGGTCTACCCTGACTCGAAGTGGTAGCACCTGTTAGGGTACCAGCTATGGGTAAACAGTTAACCTCCAAACTGAAAGTGTAAAAATAGGTTTCAATACCAGAAATACTTTGTAAAATATTATTACGAGCAATACATTTTTGAAGAAAATTTATTACCAGCAATACATCTTTGAAAAAAAAAATATTACCAACAATAAAAATCTTCAGTATCTGTCTTTATTTCTGAGATGAAGTATTATGTACACAATTTACATTATAAGGACTATTGTCCTCATTTTTGTCGCCATATATATTACAACGTTTCGACCGACCACATATGGAGAGAAAAGGGAGATCACCGCCCTCTGTGGGATCAGGTTGAGATCATAGTCAAAGAACACCATTGGAAAATTCGTAAACTTAAGGAATCAGCACATATGCTAGGCCACAAAAATCTCCTGAACCGATCAAGCATAGAAATGAATACAATATGGGAACCAGTAATAAGGAGTACCAGAGAAAAGCGAAAATAACAATAAAAATTGCAATACGAGCGCCGGTAAAAACATACAATGATAACAGCAAAAATTTCAATACAAGCACTGGTAAAGAATGTTTTCTGAAGACATTAGGTTTATAATACCGAGAAATTCATACACAGATGTTAGTGAGATCCCGTGGCAAGACCCAAAGAGTGTGAGTTCAATACCCGGTTAAGGCAGTGGAGAACTTGGAGAGGGCAATTAACAGGAGATAATGACATCCATTAAAGATGGCATGTGGAACTAGAACAGTCTACCCCAGTGAGCGAAATAAAGGGTTCGGTTCGACACTCCAACCACCTGAAGAAGGCCGGAGCGTACAATGGCCGAAACGTTGTAATAAATATGGCGATAAAGATGAGGACAATAGTCCGAATAATGTAAATATTGTAAATACAAATCTTGTCGGCATGAAATAACACCGTGAGGTTGATATGCTGTAAAACAAAACAAGCCACTTAGTTGAATATGAGTTATTTATTTCATATCAGTGGTGTTTCTATGCAAAACGAAACGAAAGCTGAATGTCTGTTGTAGATTCATGGGTGATTCCTAAGCTGTTATATTTGATTTCAGCTTTATCGTGGTTTGGAGGTAATTTTCTACTTTTACTGGATAAAAAATATATTTAGAATCAAAAAAATTCTCATTAGTATTGACACTATTTACATTCGGACTATTGTCTTCATTTTTTATTTTATTTTTTATTTTAATTTTTTTTTTATTACAACGTTTCGGCCTTCCTCAGTTATATATCGATAGGGGAGAATGTATTTAATCTAAGACAGCACAGTGTTCTCGTTCCACTGTCCACAAGTAGGAATATCTCGTATCATTCTTATTTCTAGAACTACTCAGTTATTGCTCACCCCGTTTCAACTGAGTCTAAGATCACACACTCCGACCCAGGGATTGAACACACAATTAATATATCACCAAATACATCAACCAATGCTTTAATCCATTCCCTGTGGAGAACTTGGAGTTATAACCCTAACCTGCCTGCTGATTAGTGTGCTGCTGCTTGTCAAGGTTAGCTTCTATTGCTGCTACAGAAGACTATTGACATTTGTTTTTCTTTCTCGTCTCTCCTTGAATTCGGAACGCCAAAAATTATACTAACGTTGGTTAAACAAGTCGAATGCATGTGAAACATGATTAACCAATGAAAATCAAATAAAACAAAAGTAAAAATACAAGGATGCTTTTCTTTTTTTCTTTTTTTTTCTATACATCTCAATCTCGGGTGAAGATTTAATAAAAGTGAAAACATGTTAGATTGATAAACGTTTCCTGTCCATTATCATAGCATAGTTCCAATATAAACCATACGTGTGCAGTATTGAACAAAAACAAATATGCCTTAACAGGCCTCTTCAGTGGACGTGCATAGAAAACTAGGATTACGCACACACATACACACACATATACACATACTCACACACATATATATACATATATATACTACTTAAAATATAGACAGATACTTAAAATCCGCATATATATATATATATATATATATATATATATATATATATATATATATATATATATATATATATATATATATAAATCTAGGACGCCCATGGCTAAGATATAAAGACAAAGTGAGGAGCAACTTGTCAGCAGTCAATATATCACATAACACCCTTGAGCGCTTCGCCTTGGAGCGGATAGAATGGAGATCAACGTGTATTAGTGGACTCGGCAGTTTTTTTAATATTAATCGTCTTCCAGAAGCGAGAGAAAGATCTAAAATGTCAGCCAATCTAACGGTGATCTCCTCTCACAATCCTCACTCTTGCTCCATATGAGGCCTCCTTTGTAAATCACTAGCGGGTTTTAAATGCCAATTAAGATTATCGCACAAAATTTCATGACTGGATCAATTAAGTTGTCAGATCCTTATACGTCGAAACCGACAGGAGAGTCAATTATTATTACACACACACACACACACATATATATATATATAAAATTTACTAATTTAAAAATATTATTTCATCGCTACACAGGAATTACCAGGATTCAAAAAACAGAAATTAAATTGAATTAAAGTTCTTAGTCCTGATTCATTTTCAAACGAATTTGGGAATGACTTATTTTGAAATTTACTGAGCTTTATAAGCACATACATTCATAAGATTAGTTTCTGAGGCTAAGGGAAAATACAATCATTTTAACAAGGGGCGTTAGGGTATTCATTTTCACTGACAACTATTGTATCAAAATATAAGTTACTTTCGAAAAGAGATTAAATCAAGATAGGGGTGCCTTTTCCAACGAATAATGACATCCGTTCAACGCATGTCGTCTGGTCTTTCACAACGACAAAAGGTTTTTCAGCACTTTTGTTTCGCCGTTAAATTTGTACTTGTATACATAAAGATTTTTCTAAAAGTGTTGTTTGTATATGAATACATCGTATTGAACAACAATTTTAAAATATTTTCTTAATTTTAATTACTAATAGACTGTATGCCTTTTAACACAAAAAAATTTAATACAATTACTTAAATTATTTAAAAATTATTATTAAATATCAAATATAAATATGTATATTTCATTTATCAGCTTTTTTTTATTAAAAATTATTTAAGGAAAATTTCAGCTTTTGTTAGAATATGCAGGCCATTAAATGACCCATGTCTTTTGTGCATACACGATAAATGTTACTAGGTTTATAAAAATAAAAAATTACATAAGAAATAAAATAGCTATTCTTTGCCGACATTGTAAAAAAAATTGACAGAATGACATTATATATATATATATATATATATATATATATATATATATATATATATATATATATATTAATTGATTTAAAATATGGTTATTTTTCGCTACACAGTTCAACCATGTTTCAAAAATAGAAGCTAAAACCCTAATTTTATTTTTGCAATTAAATTAAAAGCATTAGTTCCATTTCATCTTCAAGCGAATTTTGGAGTAACTTTTTAAAATTACCGGGTTTTAAAGACACAGCTAAAATCACGTTTCCATGGTTACAGAATATTCTACTCAAATTGAACAAGGGTGTCTAGATTTTCCTTATGTCAGTATCATTGTATCAGTTATTAGCTACAATTTAGTAAGGGTAGGGATGTATTTTACACTGAAACCTGACATCAGTTGAATGGATGTCGTCTGAATTTAAAAAAAAAAAAAAAAAAAAATTGTTAACGGTAAAAAAATTTCAACGTCATTTTTTAAATTTAAAGATTTTTTTTCTAATACTTTTTATTTAACTACGATTTGAAATATTTTCCTTTTATATATATATATATAGATAGATGGGATAATATTAGTGGTAAATATACACATACATATGCAAAATATATAAATATATATACATACATAGACATACATATATATTTGTATAAAAAATACACATACACAATAACATATTTACATTTACACGTAAATACATACATATAGGCGTGTACACACATAAACACACATATACTCATGTACACATATACATATATATATATATTCATATACATATATATATCTATACATACATACACACATACATACACATACATATATGTATACATATGCATAAACACACACACACATACATACATATACACATACATCTATACACATCCACTTGTACATATACATACATTTGCAGACATATAAACATACGGACATACACATATGTGCACATAAACATATATACATAAAACCTTACATCTCCATACAGTTACATCCATCCATCTAAACAAATATACAATGTATCCCTATATCTATCCGTCTAACTATACATACACCCATATACAGATATATATGAATACATACATGCCAAAAAATACACACACACATATAAACACATCTACATACACATCTACCTACATATACATGCATTCATATTAGCAAACATATATACGCATACATATACATATATATATATATATATTTATATATATATATATATATAAATATATATACATATATACACATACATATACATATATACACTCCTACATATATACATATATACACATTTTAATGGAATGGTAATTATGTTTATCTATTATGTTTATCTATATATATCATTGTGTATGTTTATGTGATGCGCTATGTATTTAAATTTTTTTTGAGACAAAATCTTTTAAATTTTACTTTTTAAAATTTTACATTTTGATTTATATAGATATGTATATGTGCGTACATGTGTGCGTATGTTATCTTTTTGAATTTGTAGGTCTGATGAATTGGATCGTATTTACGATACCAATGGAATAAATTATGACCATGGAATATTAGTGCGTCGGCCTTTTTACCGTGCGCCGACGGCTTAGTGGTTAGAAGCTCCGACTGACACCAATTCAGTCGGGTTTCGATCCTAGCTAGAGGCAAACGGATGTCTAGCCGCACTGATGAGCTGTAAACAGCGAAACAGTCTGTCTGTGGATGACATTATATTAGCTCCTGAATTTGATTTCAGTTGAGCACTCTGGGAGTAGGGTGTGGGTTTGTAAACAGTGACTATTATAGCTAATATAGCGAGACTCTTCGCGTAAGCGAATGTGTCACTGTCGGTCACTGGGCATGTTTACAAAAAATGCGCTAAAATCTACCTCCATTCCTACCGTGCGCCGACGGCTTAGTGGTTAGAAGCTCCGACTGACACCAATTCAGTCGGGTTTCGATCCTAGCTAGAGGCAAACGGATGTCGAGCCGCACTGATGAGCTGTAAACAGCGGAAACAGTCTGTCTGTGGATGACATTATATATATATAAAGATAGATAGATATTAGTTTCATTAAATACGAGTGACATGGTACTAGAGTTAATTTTATCTATCCCAAATAACCATATATATATATATATAAATATTCCATAAGAGCCTTCAAGTCAGGTCATCCAATGTAGACCTGTTTAACGGGTGTAATATTCGAGGAATCCAGTTTTTCCGCATACAGTCTCAGTTACGGTGGACTGGTCATGTCTTGAGAATGTCTGATGACATGATACCCAAGATCCTAATGTACAGCCAGTTAGATCAGGGCTACAGGAATGTAGGACGCCCATGGCTAAGATACAAAGACAAGCTGAAAAGCAACCTGTCAGCTGTCAATACATCTCATAACACCCTGAAGTGCTTGGAGCGTGTAGAGTGGAGATCAATGTGTTTTAGTGGACTCAGCAGTTTTTAATATGAATCATCTTCAAGAAGCGAGAGCAAGATCTAAAAGGTCAGCCAATCTAACGGTGACTTCATACCACAATCTGCATTCTTGCTCCATATGCGGCCTCCTTTGAAAATCACTAGCGGATCTTGTGACACTTAAGACTACCGCAAAAATACTTAACTGAATCAATTGGCTAAGTTTTCAGATGCTCATACCTTAAAACAGACGGAAGAGTCCATTATATATATTCTTAATTTTTCCCAGGAAATGACATTGTCTAATGTGTAATATGTATCCATGTTAATCCGATCCTCTTTAACGTTTGTTGCTGCCATTGATTTCAAATCTATGGATCATGAACCATTTATGAAAAATAATTCTTACATTACTTTAAATTTAACTTAGGTCAATGCGATTGGTTGATCTAAGTAAAGCCCACAAACCTTTTAACCACCCCCCATTTTCTTTATTTATTTTCATAAGAAGAGGCTGTACTTTGCTTTTAAATCTAAATAAATCTTTCACTCGCCAGTAATTTACATCTGATCAGATGCGTTGTTATACATCGAAACACGACTGAAATTGTGTAGCGATTTTAACATGTTTTTCGATGTAATATCCTAAAATAAAAAGAAAATATCGCTGTACTCTTTATTGAACTCTCTTTTAAATTAAATGTCACGAACCTTAGAATTGTACTCTACTCGTTCTCATCTGCCAGAATTTTACATATATATATATATATATATATATATATATATATGTTATTCGCAGACAGTACTGTTTCGCAGCTCCTCGGTGCGACTAAACAATAGAATGCCTCAAGCCCGGATCGAAACTCAACCAATTTGGTCTTAGTCAAAGCTTCTACGACTGAAACATCTTCACTCGACAGAACGAATCAGCCAAATCTAGCGTAAATTTCCTGAAAAAACATAAATTTCAAATCACCCAAATATTTCAAATATACACATCAAAATCATGTCCGGATATGAGGGATTCCGGATATGGGTGATTCCGGATATGAGGGATTCCGGATATGAGGGATTTTACCGTATATATCTTCGTCAAATCGTTGCGTGCCTTACTTTTGCTTTTCGCCGATTTATCGGCAATGTTTCTTTCGTTTTCTATTCACGTCCAGCATACTTTAACGAATCCTTAGCAAGGCACGTTCCCATTAATCGCTGTCTAAATTGTTGGTTCTCTTCAAAGAAAGCGACCTGAAACCGTACAAGAGTCAGTCTATTTCAGCACACAAATCGACAACGGCGCGAAACGGATTTGCTTCGATTTCTCTCAGAAGGAAAGACATTATTTATCTTGACGTAGACCCTTTCAATCTCGTCGTTTTTCTCAGTTCAATAACACTATCTTCCTTTCTATTATTCTATAGATTTTCCTGTACGACATTTTCTTCAGAAACTTGACATTTATTCACAATTATTATTATTATTATTATTATTGAAACCCGCCTTTTAGGAATATCAATTACAGGTTTGTGCATAAAAAGAGTCATGCTATTAAATTCTTACTGAGTATAAATGCATCAGTTTTCTGTACAACTGCGTGTAAGTGTTTGGGAAATATCTGTTTGGCACATGATACTAAAAAAAATGATATTGTAGATAAACTTAATGGATACCTCTTTTAAGGTTCTTCAAAGAGCAAAATTCCCGAGCAAAAATGGTTTTCTGAGTAATAGAAGCCCATGTATAGTTGTAAATATCTTTGAGTGAAGTCAGAGTTTAAAAGCTGACCGAAGAGATATAAAATAAGAAAATACTTATTTATATTTATTTAGAGGATTTAGAAAATTCCGTTGTAATTTAATAAACGTAGGTTAGGTCTGGCACAAGGCCACAAATAAGAGGCATGAAACGGATGTCCCTTTAAGAGAATAGTGGGCCTAAAACTCACACCCGACCTCAAGTGGATTCAGCTGACTTCTCTTCCTATCTAAGACTAACATCACAGTAAGGAAAAAACTGGCTAATGACAATCAATGTCTCTAAAACCTTTGATTAGATTCCATCGCCGCCGTTCAGACCCCAAACTACAGCCAGTCACGATGTACGCATGTCCCATCACACCCAGCCTCAAGTGGAATTTCTATTTACGATCCATCGCTAAAGATGGCAGGTAAAATGATCGGCTCCCTCTACCGCTGCAGTAAGTACCTGACTCCTCATGTTATCCTCTATTTTTATGAGAGCAAGGTCAGGTCAAATATGGAGTATTGTTGTCATATTTGGACGGGAGATGCCCAGTCCTCACTTTCCAGGCTTGATTGAGTTAAAAAGCGTCTTCGAGTCCTTGTGGGACATGGATTATTTTCCACCCTCCAAACTCACTCTAACAAACGGGATGAGGCGAACCTCTCATTGCTCTATCGCTACTTCAATAGAAAGTGCTCGGACGAACTACATATCTTGGTTCTGCCAGATCTAACAATCATGTCTTGGACCAGCCATGCCACTTAAATCGAAGTAAAACACGCACATTACGATGGGTGAGAAGGAAATTCCACTCAAACAGCTTCTTCCCGCAAACCACTGCTCAAGAAGAGGATGTTTCCCCGATCGCTACAATCTTAACATGTTCAAGTCGAGAGTTAACTGTTATCTTCCCCTTCTCTCCATATAAATACACTTTAATATAACCCTGTACCAAGAGTGGTCACGCGCCTTATACAAGGTGAATCTTTATAAAAATGCGAAATCAGTATCCCGTTGTAACTAGATTCCGAGGGAATAAGCTTACACTGATCTATCGGGACATATCAGCAGAAACAAATTTATTTTTCAGTATCTGTCTATATTTCTGAGATGAGGTATTCTGTACACTATTTACATTATCCGGACTATTGTCCTCATCTTTGTTGCCATATTTATTACAACATTTCGGCCTTTCAGTATCTGTCTATATTTCTGAGATGAGGTATTCTGTACACTATTTACATTATTCGGACTATTGTCCTCATCTTTGTCACCATATTTATCACAACGTTTCGGCCTTTCAGTATCTGTCTATATTTCTGAGATGAGGTATTATGTACACTATTTACATTATTCAGACTATTGTCTTCATCTTTGTCGCCATATTTATTACAACGTTTCTGTTAATACCTGGTTATGACGGTGGAGAACTTTGAAAGTGGAATTAACATGAGATAACTGACATCCATTAGACATGGCACGTGGAACTAGAACAGTGTACCCTAGTGAGCGAAATAAAGAGTTCAGTTCGACATTGCAACCACCTGAAGAACGTCGGAGCGTCCAAAGGCCGAAACGTTGTGATAAACATGACGACAAAGATGAAGACAATAGTCCGAATAATGTAAATAATGAAATCTATTTCTTAATTAATTAAATTAGCGATTCATGGCGCTTAACATAGATGTAGCAGAAGGCCAAAGAACGCACTGAGGATCGAACTCACTACACAATCGTACTTGATTTAGTGAGAAAAGCTTGCTAACCATCGCACCACCTCGAAGTAGCGTTTAAGTTGTTATGTTTAATACCTTAATTCTTTTGAGCGCAGTTTCTTTATTTTCATTGGCTGAAAACTATTGACTGTTTCCTGATGATTGGTCCACATATGTTATTTTTGTGGTTGGTGTCACTTCTTTCTAATTGAAATTTTGTTATGACTTTTCTAACAAAATTAGCGTCCTGGGTAAGATGATAAACTGCATCCGCGTCCTGGGTAAGACGATAAACTACCTCCAACAGGAAGGCCTGTGATCAGGAGGTTTTGAGGAACGTAAAACCACCTCTTAATTGCTGGTGTTCCCAGGTCCACCCTGATCCGGGGTGGTAGCACCTATTAGGGTCCCAGCTATGGGCAAATAGTTAACCCCGAAACTGAGGTAAAAAGCATTAGAAAATATTACCAGCAATACGTTTTTTTGAAAAGAAAAAAAAAACTATTGCCAGTGTTATGATGTTGATTTGAGGTTAGTAAAGACAAACGCCAAATAACACGTAACAATATAAAGGGGTTTATTCGGTTGGTAAGTAGGTACAGAAATCGCCTGAGTAGTCTATAACTAACTCAGCCAAGAACTTCTCCGACTCTGTCTTTTGACATGCCACTATTTAACGTCTTTGTTTGTACACAAGTTCATCTTCAAGAGGGGTGGTAGGTTTCCTACACAACAGCCAGCAATACGCATTTTGGAAAAAAATACTATTGCCAGCAATACGTTTTTGAAAAAATAATATTACCATCTACATAACTAGAATATTACCAGCAAAAAAAAAGTTGTCCGCATAAAAGGAACCGTTGTGGTTGATATGCCGTAAAACAAAACAAACCAAACCAAAAACTAACAAAAGTAGGTACCTCCAGATATTCCATAAAAAACAGGATACACGATGAACATATCCACAGAATATAAAAACAAAATTTTATCGTCAAAACATTTGTGTTATTAGCAAAACGAAAAGGTTTAAAAAGAAATTTTTTCAAAGGAATTTTTATGTAAGAATTATTGTTTTTTTTAACCCGTTTCAAAACTTTGGAAATTTTTTGTTAAAATCTTTTTTCTGTCGTCAATGAACCATAAATTTATACAGACAATTTCCTAAGCAAACATCTTCGTAAGACTATAAACTGAAAGTACCTAAAATTCAATAACATATTTTGATTATTTTAAAAATTACTACGTAGTTTAAAATTATATAGTTATTTTCATTATGTCTTCCTTACCAATCATGACCCTGTCAACATATCATTCAATACATAAAAAAAAACCACGTCTGTCTTAAAAATGCTTTTCTGCGATATTTATACTGAAAGTAACATCTGTTTCAATTCATATTAATTAAACTTTTCTCAAATAAGTTTTCCAAAAAAGTATTTTTTTATTTTCAAAAGATTTTTTAATAGAGAGATAAGTGCTGACATGTTTTTTTTTTCAATATGGAAGATTCTACATTATATTGATAATCAGAGAAAATGACTCCAATCGATTTAAGTTCGGTTTGAAATAGAGCAAAATATATTGCTCATTGGAAATATTAAATTTAATTTTTTAGCTCGGACGCAAAAGTAAAATAAAAGATTCGCGAAATATTTTTCAATTTTTTAAATGCATATTATTCCTTAGGTGTCGCTATTTCTAGAAGGATCCTAAAAAAAGTGATTTTTCTGATAAGCAGGCTCGAATTCGTTTAATGGGCTACGAAATTGTTTCAAGTGTATTTTGTGCAATTCAATGTCTAAATAATTACATCTATGACTTTTTAATTTTTTACTATTGTTCCCTAATATGAAGTCCAAGAGCCACTCAAGTTAGCGCATTACTAAATTCGGTTTTTGTAAGGACGTACAAGAATGGACCAAGAGATATGTATTATGAGGATGTTTTAAATTATTACACCCGAACAAGGCGATAAAGCCACTAAGACGCAAGGGGGGGGTTACTTAGTGTGAAACAATTTGAGAAAAAAGCAATATTAAAAAAAGAACAATAAAATAACATGATTTAAGAAGATAGAAGATAACAATTTGCATTGCATTTGCTTTTTTGATGATTAAACTTAAATTGAAAGCACCCGCATTCCCTTCGTATTTCTTTGGAAAGAATATTTGGTAAGAACTTCTTCCCCCAAATTCTTACTCCTGAAAGAATGTTTTCCCGGTCATTCCGATCTTAAACTCTTCAAGTTTAGTGTCAACCATTATCTATCCTCCATGTCATCATATTATGAACTTGCTCCTTCATCTTTTTGTGCTCTTGCCACAACACGATTTAGTTTCCCTCTACACACTCACACACAAATAAAGACCTTTACCCACAAAAGCAAAAGAAGCCTACATCAAGTATTAAACATAAGTTAAATTTACTTTAAAAGCTTTATTTTTCTTTATATATATACACACAAATAAAGACCTATACCCACAAAAGAAAACAGGCTTCAATAGGGATGATGTCATTTTGCCTTTAGATCTTTTATCAAAAGGAGAAGGTTGGCGCGTAGAACAAAGTACTCAATGACACACTTGTAAATAGCGAATGACAAGGGAAATTTGGAACACGAATGAAGTAGATTTTAATTGTAAACAAATTGATGACTATAAACTAAATCTCAATTGGTTATTTTGTTCTATTCGCTAACGTAAACCTTTTGATAAAACGTTGGCGGAAAGGTGTCTCCTAAAGGTAAAATGACGGCCTCTCTGTTTAAGTTTGTTTTCTTCTACTGCGCGTATAAGTGTGTGTATATATGTTATATTTTAATTGTGATTTGAATCTTTAATTTAATCTTTTTATAATTCCTCTCGTATTTTCATTTTCTAAATAATATGTTTGTATGCCCATGGTTGGAAAGAAGGGGATGTGACTGCCAAAACGATGTACCTCTTCAGGTCAACGGAAAAGATCGAAGCAACGATTGGTATCAGGATGAGCTTGGACAGTGTTAACATAACCTTAATTGGTAAGTGTAGCATAAACGACTGGTGTCTGGGCACATCGATGTTGTGTAATGTTTAATAAACAAATTGATGACTTAAAACCAAAGCTCATTTTGATAAAGTGTTGGCCGAAAGGGTCTCCTAAAAGTAAAAAGACGTCCTCTCTATTTAAGTGTATTTTCTTCATATATATATATATATATATATATATATATATATGCCATTTTTTCTATTTTATCATAATCTATTTTAATAGTGTAAAATGAGGTCTCTCTTTTAAGTCTCTCTCTCTCTCTCTATATATATATATATAGAGAGAGAGAGAGGGAGAGAGAGAGAAAGTGGGAGTGTGTG
This sequence comes from Acanthosepion pharaonis, assembly GCA_903632075.3. NCBI lineage: Eukaryota > Metazoa > Mollusca > Cephalopoda > Sepiida > Sepiidae > Acanthosepion > Acanthosepion pharaonis. The sequence goes on along the minus strand of CAHIKZ030005573.1, from coordinate 998,614 downwards.
TATGTGTGCGTGTGATTTCTGCATAAAATATTTATCAATAGTATTTTAAAAAATAGATGTATGTTTATTTTATTGGCATCATTATTTTAGACGACAGTTACCAAACTTTTCATTGAGTTTCATCTGCACGCGAAAACAGACCTTACATTATTTAGTACTAGCAGCATGGCCCGGCGTTGCCCGGGCTTGATGCAAAAATCGTACGACTCATACAGCAATCGCTATCACTTGACTTAAAATATTTTTGCCCTTTCTTGCCTTTAAAGGATTGCCCTTTACCGTGCTGATGTTGCTACATGTCTTACTTCTCACACTGCGAATTTTTTCTAAGCTCTATACTAAACATTAAATCTGTTACGAAAAAAGAACTAAACAAAATGAACACAAAACGATCAGCTTTAAAAAAAGGATTCCTAATGAAAAAAGAATGTTAACAACAAATACTTTTTCACACCCAACCCAGTTCTGCGGAATCAGAACCAACGTTGTTTAAGCAAGCGAATGAGCGAATGAGCCAATTGGAAAATAGCCCCTGACGTTTGTAAATGTATTTTTGGAATATATTATTGGAGTATACATTTAACATTTTCTACCGTATACTTGAAAGTGTATTTTTGATACACCCTGTATATATTAGAACTCTGTGTGTCGTTTGCATTTTAAATCAGCCCGTATATATGCATATATTTGTCTAACATAAATATCTTTAATAAAAAATAAAGATTTATATGAAAATACTCTCCATAAAATTGGCTTTAAAAATAAATTATCCTACTTAGCTTCCATAAGTAACACTGAAGAGTCTAAAATGGTTTGTTGGCATAGAAATAGAAAAATTATATGGTTCAACCCCTACTTCTGTATATTATCCAATACTAATAGTGAACAGCATTTTCTGAAGTTAATAAACATCACTCTAAGTATGATCTTCAATAGGAAAATGGTCAAAATAAGCTATTCCTACACCAATAACACGTACAAAATTACCATCTCTCATAATAACTATATTTTAAGTAAATTCCGTGGGACTAACAATAAGCCTGGTATGTAATTGTAGAAATAGAGAAAATTGTCCAGTTGAGGGAAAATGTAGATTTACTAAGGTGATGTAACA
>CAHIKZ030005573.1:990000-992500 GCA_903632075.3 Acanthosepion pharaonis | reverse complement strand
GTTGCTTGCTTATGAAGATTCCTCTGGCCGAGCGGGCTAAAACATAAAGGATTAGATGGCGGATTTCCGCTACAAAGCTATGGCGCAGGTTTGAACTCAATCTGAGGTAGCCGTTATTTATTATGAATCAGTCCGATTTGATGCGATTCCGGATTTAAATAAACTACCCTGTCATCCTAAAATATGTGTAACAAAGTAATGAAAAAGAAGATGAAAAATAATTAATTTCTAAAACATATATATATATATATATATATATATATATATTTAAGGTAGGAAAAACTTGGTAATACGTATGGGTAATCCCAAGGAGGATGAAATCCTGAGAACTCAATGTAAATCCAGAGCTAATATTTTAAAGAAAAACAGACCAGTTTAAGGTTCCATTATAATAATTTATTTCTCCAGAGCCCTTTTAAAGGACGCCGGATCATCAGATAGCACTTCCAAAAATGAAACGAAAAATGAAATTAAAATTGATGGGTAGTGTAAGTTTTTGTAATTTAACAGAGAGTGTAAACGGAGACATGATATAGTTTAGGGAGGGTTTGATTCTGGTCACTCCTCCTCCCCCAATACTAAGTATGATTGAGAGAGATATGAAATCAAACCCTCCCTAAACTCCCCTAATGAAATATCTATAACTATATATATATATGTGTCTGTATATATATTATATATATATATATATATAGAATAACAATATATATATATATATATATATATATATATACTTTTCTATATATATACACACACACACACATATATGTGTGTGTGTGTGTGTGTGTGTGTGTGTGTGTGTGTGCATTAAAATTTCAGGAACAGAAAGGTGTTTAAATTTAAAATCCCAGTATTCCTAAATTCTGATTAAATGCGTCATAAGAAAAAAATTTACACTTTGTCTTCCATATATAGATAGATAGATAGATAGCAAGAGAGACAGACATATGGATAGATAATATAAAAAATATAGACATATAGATAATCAAAAGCAAAAGGATAGATAGATAGATAGATAGATAGATAGATATAGATAGATAGATAGATAGACACATTATATATATATAGATAGATATGAAAGATTGAGATATAGATATATATATAGATAGATAGATATATATATATATATATATTGATAGATAGATAGATAGATAGATAGATATGAAAAGATTGAGATAGATAGATAGATAGATAGATAGATAGATAGATAGATAGATACATGTGGACAGCCTGAGATAGATAGATAGATAGATTGATAGATAGATAGATAGATATGAAAAGATTGAGATAGATAGATAGATAGATAGATAGATAGATAGATAGATAGATAGATAGATAGATACATGTGGACAGCCTGAGATAGATAGATAGATAGATTGATAGATAGATAGATAGATGATTGAGATAGATAGATAGATGATAGATAGATAGATAGATAGATACATTGGAAGCCTTGATAGATAGAATAGATTGATAGATAGATAGATAGATATTTAGAAGATAGATAGATAGAAATAGATACATGGACAGCCTGAGATAGATAGATATTTGATAGATAGATCCAGCCTGAGATAGATAGATAGTTAGATTGATAGATAGATAGATAGATAGATATGAAAAGATTGAGATAGATAGATAGATAGATAGATAGAAGTAAAGCCTAGATAGATAGAATTTATAGATTGATAGATAGATAGATAGATGATAAAGATAGATAGATAGATAAAAATTTACACAGCCTTTGAAAGATAGATTGATATATAGATAGATAGATAGATAGATAGATAGAAGATAGATAGATAGAGATAGATAGATAGATGATAGATAGATAGATACATCACAGATAAATAGATAGATAGAACATATAGATAATAGATAAAAAAAGATTGAAATAGATAGATAGATAGATAGATAGATAGATAGATAGATAGATAGATACATGTGGACAGCCTGAGATAGATAGATAGATAGATTGATAGATATGAAAAGATTGAGATAGATAGATAGATAGATAGATAGATAGATAGATAGATACATGTGGACAGCCTTGATAGATAGATATATAGATTGAGATAGATAGATAGATAGATAGATATGAAAAAGATAGATAGATAGATAGATAGATAGATGGATAGATACATGAGACAGATAGATAGATAGATATATAGATAGATAGATGATAGATAGATGAAAAGATTGAGATAGATAGATAGATAGATAGATAGATACATGTGACAGCCTGATAGATAGATAGATAGATTGATAGATAGATAGATAGATATGATTGAGATAGATAGATAGATAGATAGATAGATGGACAGGACAGCCTGAGATAGATAGATAGATAGATTGATAGATAGATAGATAGATATGAAAAGATTGAAAATAGATAGATGAGATAGATAGATAGATAGATAGATAGATAGATAGATAGATAGATGTGGACAGCCTGAGATAGATAGATAGATAGATTGATAGATAGATAGATAGATTGAGATTG
>CAHIKZ030005573.1:905000-985000 GCA_903632075.3 Acanthosepion pharaonis | reverse complement strand
TATCTATCTATCTATCTATCTGCCTGTCTGTCTGCTGAAATGCAGTCAAAAAAGACTGAAAACAAAATGGCCATTTTTCCGCTTTCATTGCAAATTTATCACGTTTCAATTTACTCTTTGTTGACATTTCATTTATGCGCTAGGCTTTTTGCTCCGTTTACCATTTGACAAGATTAACAATATTCCAAAGCTAAACGTTTATTGAAATAAACTTCTCCCCTTAAGTAATTTCCAACAAATTTATCCAGGAAACAAAACATTATTCGGTCATAACATAGTTCTTGCATACCTGAGCACACAGAGACACTCACACGCAGAAACGCACAAACATACACGCACTTACACGAACATATATATATATGCGCACGCATAATGACATATATATATATATATATATATATATATATATATATATATATATATATATATATATATATATATAATTCTGAAATTATTTAAAATTTTTTATACATTTTTATAGATACAAATATTTAAGTAAATGCTCTGTTTTATGAGAAATAGTATTAAAACATTTAACGATTTGAATGTCGAGAAATTTTCATAGAAAATATTTGTCCTACGACAGGAATCGAACCTGTATGAAAGATTGAAGTTTAGAAACTGTAAAATCAACCATGCTAATCGAGCGATTCTCCGTGGCTCGATCGGTTAAGGGACGTCAGGTTCGATTCCTGCTGGAGGACGAATATTTTCTATGAAAATTTCTCGGACATCCAGGCCGGTAAATGTTGTTAATACTGTTTATTATAAAACAGAGCATTTACTTAAATATTTGTATCTAGAATGTATAAATATAAAAATGTCTTGAAATAATTGTCGGACTTTGCTTAGTAAATCAGCATTGCTAGTCGGGTTGAGATATATGTTGGGCTTGGTCATTAACTGCTGCATATCACTGACTATGGGTGGCGAAAATATTCAAAAACATAGACTAATAAGAGTCCTGGTTTGGTAGCAAATCTCCTAAGGTTAAACAAAACAGAAGTTTTTTGTTCTGTATTGCACAACACATTCATAGTTGTAAACCACAAATGTATTTACCAAGAAAACCAAGAAATATATAGAAAACAACATTAGCTTAAAGTTATCTCTTTGTCTGATACCATTTTATGCTATTTTATTTATACAATAATGATCGCTCATTTATTTACACACGCTCTATGCTATCATGAAATAGTCTCGCCAGGTTGTATGCAGAAAATTTCAGCTTAAACAAAATATCAAATAAAGCCGCATTATTTAATATTTCGTGCCTTTGTTAAATGAACTAAAACCTCAAGCAAATCTAAATTTTGCTCACGACATTTTAGTCGTATAATAAAAAAATGATACGCCTTCTTCCACTGTTTGGTTTAAAACCACATTGATAGAGTAGAAAGATATTTGAACATACCCTTTGTGTACACACACACACACACACACACACACACACACACACATATATGTGTGTATATATATATATATATATATATATATATATATATATATATATATATATATATATACATATATATATATATATATATTTTGTGTGTGTGTGTGTGTGTGTTTTGTTGTGTGTATGTGTGATAATCATTAAAACAGAGATCATAATTTATTCCTAAAACAAGGATGCAGAAGCGTCACAAAAAAATAAAATTGAAACCTAAGCCACCTTTCAGCCGACTCATCATCCAAATCGTATAAAAGCAAAATTGTCCAAATATTAAATTAATATCTGAACCGTTCCATCTTAGAAATGATTAAAGATATCTTACCGGAATTCTCCGAGTTTTTTTTTTTAACACTATTGAACTCTACTTTGAGCAATAAGAATGTATAATTACTCTCCAAGCTTAACAGTTGAATCCTGATGAAATCGATCATAAACGAAAATTCCATGTTCATCCTCAATTAATTATAGAATCGAAGTTCTGTGAAGTATTGAAATAAAGTTGAAATATATATATATATATATATATATATATATATATATATATATTTTTCAACTTTATTTCAATACTATATATATATATATATATATATATTTCAACTTTTATTTCAATACTATATATATATATATATATATATATATATATATATATATATATATATATATATATATATATATATATATATATATTCCAAATTATTCAAGATTATCTTTGCCCTCTTTGACCTTCTTAATATCTGCCCTGGAGTAATAATGTGCCTCACACGTTACACGTATGATTTCAGTTTTTATCACTGCTCTTTGGACTGTCATAGCTGAAACACTACTCTCACGTAGCAAACGTCTTATGGATTGTGTTGGATGGTTTTCTGATTGATCACTTCAGCTCTAAGTTGAAATGATGATCCCTCTTTGCTCTTATGACCTCCTGATCCAGTTTTTCTCTCTACTGTTCCATCTTTTTGAAACTTATTCACCATTTTATTCAGGGTTCTTTAATGGAATTTGGAGATGGAGGCCAAAGTATGAATGATGAAACTATTACTGAAGGCCTGATGTATGGATTTGTCTATCCATAATGCTAAATTAATTTTTTTTCCTTTCACTGTTACTCAGGTGAAAAGAGAGTGGGGCAGACACAAAACTATTTAAACCTATTCTCTTTTTAATTGAATAAAGGATTTCTTAGTGATTCTGACGTCAGATGGTGTCAATATGGCTAAAAATCTCTGAAAACCTGGAAAAAGGAACAGTTTAATGGTTTTTGTTTTGTTTTTGTTTTTTTAGATATTAAACATTTTGTTGTATAGATAATTATATAACACGATTTGGATAATTTTGCTGTTACCCCCGTTATGTGTGTTTGTTTGTTTGTGTGGCAGCGCTGTGGCTGAGTGGTTAGAATGTTTGCTTTCTTGCTATGAGACCTGGGTTCAAATCTCAACCTTGGTCGATTTTTCAGTTAGTTTCTTTTCGGTAACAATGAATCTCTCAGTTCGACACGTTTTCAAAAAAAATATCTTTTGACTGAAATTGGGTAGACGGAACAGATCAGAAGCCATCAATTGCTGTGCTAGCACGATGTCATAAGTCATCGTGGCCGAAGGTTTGAGTATGCTGGCCTCGTTAAAATATGATTATGCGATCTCTTCCAGAAACTGTTAAAAAAAAAAAAAAAAAGATCACACACATTTTACATAGATAAAGCTCTTTGTAATGTGCGAGCTCTACTTGTGAGTACAATCTTTTGTATTTCATTAAGGCATAGGCTACCAGGATACCTTTCAATGGGTCCATCGGACCCTTTTTCAATCAATCCAAGGATTCCAACTTACAACTAGAATTATTGATGTCCTCATGTGCCACATTTTGGAGATTTCCACTTCAAAATACTTGTATTTTGATAGTTTTTTTTAAATATCTTCAAAGACACATGGCATATGAAATATGAAAGTATATTCTATTCTTGTGGACTTTGATTCCAATATCTGGGAGATTAGATTTGAATGTTCTGTCTATGTGTATTGTAAAGTCTCATAAAATTGTTACAGGTCCTGTCCATGTAACCGGGTCTGGGTGTTTTTCATACCACCTTCTTGCAGTTTCTTTATCGTAAAAGTTGCATATTTTCCATTGCAGATTAGCCCACTCTGTCATGCCGAAGTTTATATTCAGTTGGTGCTAACACTATACAGCCTGGTGCAAAATTGTCAATTGTTACTGGATATTTATCACAGAATCTGCATTTTAGGCTAACACAATTTTTCACTATGTGTGCTTGGTAATTTCAAGTTGGCAAGCATTGTTCCTGTGCAGCAAGAATAAAACCTTCGGTATCAGCTTTTAACCCTGCACTACGTAACAACTGATGGGTGCAGTGTTTTTGTCTATATCAGCTTGTTTAGTACGGGCAGAGTATTGAACACGAAGAGGCTTAAGTTAGCATTGTTTTTTGTTTGTTTTGTTTTTTTTGGGGGGTTGCATTTGGTACATTGCATTTTCTTTTGCTTTCTGTTTTTCTGCCATAGGCGTATTATGGTTTATTTTCACTTCTTCATCAACTTGAAATTCCCTTTTGAATTTGTTCACTTCTTTTATTACGGTAAGCTAAGTTTCTTATCTATACTTCTTCTTCTTCTTCTTCTTCTTCTTCTTCTTCTTCTTTTTCTTCTTCTTCTTCTCATTATCATTATTATTATTATTATTATTATTATTATTATTATTACAATATTGTTATAATTCAATATCCACACCGGTGTGGAGCAGGATGGCGTGCTTGAAACTACCTTACTAGGCATCAGCTTCGCGTTCATGCTGAAACCTGCGTTCGTAGCTTTAATCGATGGTGTATACCTGCACACAAGAAGAAACGAAAATTATTGCAGCGACTAATGGAAAATTTCTCAAAAGCCTGCCAAGAGTTCAATCTGACCATCAGTCTGAAGAAGACTAATTTGACGAAGCAGGCCGTTGAACAACTACCCACTACCAAAATATTAAAAAAAAATGACGCCCTGGAGCTGGTTTACATATCTCGGGACCACAGTTTCAGACGCCCTCTCCCTAGACACCTCGGTCAACTGACGATTCGAATGCGTAGCCACCACGTTTGCCAGGCTGACTTCTTTGGTACCTCGACTTTACGAATTTAATTTCATTACTAGATTGTCATCTAGTTCTCATCATTTTACATTTCAAATTGCTTGATGTAACCGCAAGTTCTATGTTAACAGTTTCTTGATACTTGTCGAACTCTCTGAGTTTCTAGTTAATTTGGATCTTCAAACCTTTAAATTCAATGACAATCGCCATTATCTGTTTTCTGTATTGCCGCTTTTTTAGTGACCACTCTCCTTAATAACGATTTTTTTTCAGGTTTTTCTAACACTGAATAACACCTTGTCTTTTAGTGGCATTATTACTTTGCTTAGGGTGAAATTATTTCAAATATATGATGAACTCCCTTTGGAAAGAGTATATCTCTTTGGGTCGAAATGGGGTAGAAAATTGGTTTTGAAAAAGGTACGCAACTTTCAATTTTTTAGCCGATTCTTTGAAAACCCAATGGCGTGAAACATTTGGCATACAGTATAAATAATGATAACCCTTCATCCCGGAAATCCAGACAGAAACAAACGACATATTATTTCATGTTTGGGCACGTGTCCGAGTGGTTAGAACATTAGACTTATGACCATGAGACCCGGGTTCGAAACTCACCAGTGTCGATATGTCAGGAAGGTGCGGCAAGTTTGTCCCTGAAAATCACGTGTTGTCCCAAGTGAGTGAAATTGGGTAGACGGAACTCCTTGGGAGCCTTCGATAGTTGTGCTAGCACAAAGTCACAAGTCATCGTGACCGAGATTTTGAGCGTGCAGACTGTTGATCACGCTAGAGAGCGCACTCTACCAGACTAGGATCAGTTCATAATAGTTGCAGTATAAACCACAGGTGGGCTCTGTTGGTATTGAACGAACACGCCTGAGCAAGCGTCTGCAATAGGAATTAGCTACCAACCCCCGTAGACGTGCATCCTCAAATACGAGTGGTCGCGACATTTAGATTTTATTTCATGAGAGAACCTACATGAACTGATAGGTATGAGATACACAAGAAAACCTATAAGATTTCATTTTTAAAGCAACATGAGAAGCATTTATGAAACCCAGTGACGTCAGAGAATGCACTGTCATTGAATTTTTCTTACAAGGAGAAAGGTACGGAGCAGAATTACATTGCAGCACGCTTGGAAACGAGATCTAACTTCATGAAAATTTATTTCCTGAGGAATCAAATGCAATTCAGATTTTACCAGCTCCATAAATAAAACAAATCGACATTTAAACATCAAATTCTTCACTGGGCGATTGGATTCGGATTTATTTTGCTTTTCTAGGTCATCGTTTGTTAAACAAATGCGAAACCACCTCTATTCTTATGGAACATATTGATAGCAAATCTTCTATGGCAGTGAAAAAGATTTGTTCCCTTTCTTTCACTATAGGAGATCATAGAAATCATTTATAAACTTTTCCTTTTGCGGATACAAGTGTCAATCAATCAGCTGAACTCGCAGTGGTTAATGGAAAGCAAGTCGTGACTGGACGCAATTAAAGGTTTAGGCATCGCGTTTCACCTTGAGGGAAAAAAAAATCAACAGAGAAAAGGCGTATCCTTTAAGATTTCTTCTCATATTACTTGACACCGAAAAGATCGGATTTCGGTAAGTTTATTTCGCATCAGCTGCCCTGATTATGGATGTCAAAAGAAACGCCTTCTGCCGATATGAGCTTGGAGGACCAATTGAAAGTCTAAACGACAAATATTGCCATAAAGATATTTCTGAGTTGCGTTCAAGTTAGCATTACTCTGACACGGATTTATTTAGTGTGTAACGTTCTTAGCCGACCGCTTTATATTCCCGAAGCCTACATTAGACTGACAGAAAGCCCATTTTTTATATTATGATCGAACAGGACATAGGCAACAATGACTCTCCGCAGATTCCTTTTCTTTATTATCAGTCAATTGCCATCCGTTATTTGGAAATATAAGGAAGTGATTTCCCTTTGATATCACCAGAGTTTGAAACTCAAAGTTTTGAATCTCATAGACTGGTTGCCATCTTAGGCTAATGAAATCTGTCAAACATACCACATTTTTTTTCACCGGAGCAAATATAGTTTTGAAAAATCAAACAATTTAAATATCGCTGTACACGTAATCTTCTTCACGGCTCTCCACTGTTTCCTGCTCTTTGTCGCTATCTCTCGAAAACCCTGTTCTGCACAAACTACACAAACTCATTAGGCAGATTATGTGCTGCTTTTCTCTTCCCCTTTTGCTTTCAATATGTCCTTTGAGTGTCAATTTTTTAAACCCTCTTTCCTCTTTAAAAGCCCTAGAAATTTCAACCACCTTTTTATGCTGTTAAGTATGTGTTTCTATTTTCTTTCCAATTTCCTCTAAAACGTTGTCCAAATAAATAAATGAAGTATAAATAATGATAACCCTTCATCCCGGAAATCCAGACAGAAACAAACGACATATTATTTCATGTTTGGGCACGTGTCCGAGTGGTTAGAACGCATCTAGCCTGATGATTGCATTAGTCTGAAAACAGTCTGTCGCCTCTGAGTGTTGCCTTTCAATGTTCACTTTTATATTTATATACGCTCTATCTCTGAGCAATATATCCCATAAATATAGCATACCTTAAAACTATATTTTTTCATTTATATATATGTATCCATGTCTGTGTGTGTATTTGTGTGTGCGTGTGTGCATCTGTGTGCGTGTAGGATGTTGACGAGAACGCAGAGTGGCGGCAGTCTGTTTCCTGCGTGAACGCAATCATAAGGCCAGGATGAATGTGGTCAAGCAGGAAACAGACTGTCACCATTTGATGTTGACCCCAGTGTCCACTTTTATATTTGTACAAGATATATCTGATACTGGTCACTTTCATCCATAAATATAGCATAACTTAGAGCTATTTTTTTTTCAAATATAAATACGTAGTGAAATATGAGTGCATAAACGAAGAAATAAGAATCTTCAAACACGAATCTACAAATTTCAATAATTTTTATTTATTTGAGTTTATTTTTTTTCAAACTGAAAAACTGAATAACAAAGATTCTTGCAAACAACTGCACATAAATTATTTTCTGATCTTTTTACAGTGCAACCGAATCTATTGCGTTAATATAGGATAAAGGGAAAATGCGTCTATATGTGTACAAATCTCTTTGACTCAAGCTTACATTGTTTTCACTGCGTGTATGAAATTCCAGTAGTCAGCCGCCTGAAATAAAGACCGGAAGTTAGTTGCTACTGTCAGCGCATATAAACAAGTTAGCATGCACATTGTTAATATTACTAAACATAATTTTTGTACTATTATATACTCGAATAAATGTGTAAAAGACCTAATTAAGTGTGAGAATTTCTGTTTTGTTTGTGTAAGAAACGATCGAACAATCACCCTGCTCAAAGGTTCACTGAAAGACTAGTTAGCGAACAAAAAATGATCATATAAAAAATAGAACGCTCCTCTAAGCAACATTATCTTGTTTTGCTAATCAAACTGATGGCTCACCCTGACAATGGAGGTGCTTATTATAAAAAGTGTGTATATCTTTTGTTGTAACCTAGGGAAGCTTACTGAGTAGAATCATCACACGAAAGTTGGTAATGAACGATAATACTTAGGACAAGATCGTATAAGATTCGCCAGCGGCGCGTAGAAGTAGTAGTCACATGTAGCACATGGGAACATCAACAATCCCTGTTGTAGTTGGAGCCCTAGGATTTGTTGGAAAAGATTCCAGTAAACTAATTGAAGGCATTTCTGGAAGTTCATGCCTCAAAGAAATACAAAAAATTATTCTCGCAAGTACAACCCACACATTACGAAGGGCTTTCTCTATGTATTTTTTTTTTTTTTTTTTTTTGTCAGGGGAAAGTGTCATGATGCGATTTCTAACCTGGAAAGAAATGTGTAAACGCCAGAAATCAAAGGAAATAAAAAACATAATAATAATCCACACTTTACAAAGGGTTTTATCTATGTAAAATATGTGTTTGTTTTTTTTTTTGGTGGGGGTCACTGGAAAGTGTCATGATGCCATTTGTAACCTTAGGTCACTGGGCGGGACCCAGAAATCAAAGAAAATAAAAATAATAATAATAATGATGATAATTAATAATAATAATAATAATGGCAATAATAACAATAATGATAAGGATAATAATGATGATAATTAATAATAATAATAATTATAATAAAAATGATAAGTAATATTAATAATGATAATAATAATAATAATGATTAGTAATAATAATAATGATAATAGTGACGATAAGCCATAATAATAATAATAATAATAATAATAATAATAATGCAGGTATTAAACAAAATTCCTGTAATCTTTACCGTTCACTCTTGCTTGTTCACTCTTACTTGGTTTTTGTCTTCACTGATACGGAAGAGTCCAAATAAAGTCCACATTCAAATAAGTCTCTGTCGTTTGAATGCTGGCTATTAGCTGACACTACCCGATCTCCAAGAATATGAAGCAGTAACAGATTATATTGCACAATCAGGAAACATAACCTTAACTAGTAAACATTAGACATTGATATCATAATGTTCGAATAAGTCGTAAGACACATTCGAAATGACCTGTTCATGACAACCACTTACAATTATAAATCACTCACGTGCCAAAGAACCATGTTTCACCTTATAACACCTGCTTTTGTTATTTTTTTTTTTTTTTTCCAAAGAAAAGGTGTGCTCTCCAACATCGATGAGAGGGAACATCTTATATTCTTGCAGTATATAAAATTCCGCTTCCAATGATATAAAACATTCACTTTAAATCAACCAGACTGTTGTTCGAGTAGGCCTGGGTACCCTACTTCTGTAATTTATCCCAAGAATCTTCTTCTCATAACAGGAAGAAGCCGGCTCAATCCGCCCAGGGTGAATGCCGCATCAGTACAGTAGTACAGTAACCAGACTGTTATCAAGTTTTCTCCTTTTACCAAGTCCCCCACCCCCGCTGATCAAGTTGGTCACCTGCTGTCTTCCTCCCGTCCATCTTGCCTTAGATATGCTCACTAATTGTCGATTTCTCCAAGTCTTATTCCCCTATGTTCAAGTAATTTAATTGCCTCTTTATCATTCTTAGTATAAGCATTCTTTCAGTTGTCATGTTCCTTAAGACTTTCTCATAGCTTACATTCTCCGTCCATCGAATTCTCAGTATCCTTCTGTAGAGCCATATTTTTGTTGGCTGGCTCCATCTTTCTCTTCATCTATAAAGAGATTGTCCATTACTCGCTGCCATATAAGAGGATTGATATTCTTTACACAGATTAGTATAATTCAAAGATTATGGGGTTTATACATGATATGATCTATAGTTAAAGTTAAACTCTTTGGCAGCCCAGATTAATGGTGCAATTTTGTTATAATTCACTGATAATACAGGCTCTTGGAAAGATTATTGAATTAGGACGCTTAGAAGATTTTCACTGCGTTTTTAATTTATCAATAAATAAACAAATGACAGAAATGGACCTCCAATCGGTTGTTAATTGGGGCAAGAATTGGCTTGTCAAATTTAACGCCTCAAAAACTAAACTACTGTCTATTAATCACCATAGAGATTCTTCCCCGCCCACCCCCATTAGAATGTCTGATAGTCAACTTCTTGAGAGCAACTCTCTGCGTCTGCTCGGTCTCACGCTGACTGCTGACCTGAGATGGAACAAATACATTGAGTCAATTGCTTCGTCCACCGCGAGGAAAGTTGGCTCTCTGTGCCGCGCCAGAAATTTTTTCTCCCCGGAATCGATACTTCAAATATACAAATCAACCATTCGCCCTTGCATGGAGTATTGCTGCCATATATGGTCTGGGGTACCTTCTGTTTACCTCGGAGTTCTTGACAAGATCCAGAGACGGATATGTAATAAAATTGGCCCTGATCTGGCATCTCGTCTACAGTCACTCTCTCACAGACGCGCCGTCGCCTCTCTCTGTCTTTTCTACAAATACTTTCATGGTAACTGCTCCGATGAGCTGCTTTTACTGGTTTTCAAATTTTTTTTTTTCAAAAATGTATTAGTTATTTTTTTAATGTATAGATGGTCGTGTGTTTTAAAAAAATTATTGCTGGTAATTATATTTCACAAAGTATTTCTGGTATTAAAACTTATTTTATTTTATTATTTTTTTTTCGTTTGGGGACCAACTACTTGCCCATGGCTGAGATCTTGCTACCACCTCAGGTCAGGGCGCACCGGGGAATACCAGCAATTAAGAGGTGGTTCCACGCTCCTCAAAACCTTCTGATCAGAGCCCTTACTGTTGGTCGTAGTTTATCATCTTACCCAGGACGCGGACGTAGTTTATCGTCTTACCCAGGACGCGGATGTAGTTTATCGTCCTACCCAAGACGCGGATGTAGCTTATCGTAATAACTAGGACGACCAAGATTGGGAGGAAATATAAAAGAAATGAAATGATTAAAAAAGGAAGACATATTGGCAGCCCATGAAAGACATGAAAGAGTCAGGATAGAAATATTCAAAGCAATATACCTTAGAAATTGAAAATATAAAACAAAACAAATGGAAAACAATTGGGTGAAACCATGAGTAAATATTTTTTTTAAGCGTTTCACCCCAAGCAAGGCGGGAAGCCACTAGCACGCAAGGGGTTACAGAGGATTTGGAGCGAGAGCAGATAGGAGTGATAGAGGAAATGATGAAGAGAAGGATAGAGGGATAGATCAATGCAACTGGAGATGTCGATTGACATTATATTTTAATAGTTGGAGATTATAGCTTTCAGGGAAACAGAAAAAAAGAACGGAGTTCCACAGACGAGAGGTGCGAGATATGAAGCTATTGGAGTAGAAGAGACGGCTATATTTAACATTTTCAACAGTGAAAGGGTGAGAGCGGGATGCCAGTGGAGTCTGGGAACCAGAGAAAGCAGCTCATCGGAGCAATTACCATGAAAGTATTTGTAGAAAAGACAGGGGGAGGCGACGGCACGTCTGTGAGAGAGCGACTGCAGACGAGATGCCAGGTCAGGGCCAATTATATTGCATATCCGTCTCTGGATCTTATCAAGAACCCCGAGGCAAACAGAAGGAGCTCCAGACCATATATGGCAGCAATACTCCATGCAAGGGCGAATGGTTGATTTGTAGATTTTAAGGTTCGATTCCGGGGAGAAAAAATTCCTGGCGCGGCACAGGGAGCCAACTTTCCTTGCGATGGACGAAGCAAATGACTCGATGTGTTTTTTCCATCTCAGGTCAGCAGACAATGTGAGACCGAGCAGCCGCAGAGAGGTGCTCTCGAGAAGTTGAGCGTCAGACATTCTAATGGGAGGCAGAGAAGGATCTTTGTGGCGATTAATAGAGAGCAGTTTCTTCCAGTTCTGTCACGTTTAGTAATAAAACAGAGAATGAAGTGGGAAAAACGAAAGCCACCACCCACAGACAAATACAAGAAAATGACGCTGTGATGGGCTAAAGAGAAAAAATCATGATGTGCCGATTGGGTGAATGATGCTGGAAGCTTCTGGTGCTATTCAAATGAATAATATAGAGATGACTCAGGAAGAAAATCAGTGATTCATGATATGAAGTCGTTAAAAAGACTATGGAGGGTGGTAATCAGTACCTCAACAATTAATACACAAGTCTACACAGAAATTCTAGATGATTTCCCGTTTTATTGGCATGACATATTTTGGCGATGATGAAATCGTTTTTATGGCAGTAATACATCTTATCACAGAATAAATGCTATTAAATGGTATTGCCACAGAGGAAATAATATTAGATAACATTGAATGGTATTGCCACAGAGCAAATGGTATTAAATGGTATTAAACTGATTTCCAGAGCAAATCGGATTAAATGGTCTCAAACGATATTGTCACAGAGAAAAATTGTATTAAATGATATCAACGGTATTTTACAGAGCAAATGGTATCAAAACGGTATTGTCACAGAGCAAATGGTATTAAATGGTATTAAACTGGATTTCCCAGAGCAAATCGGATTAAATGGTCTCAAACGATATTGTCACAGAGAAAATTGTATTAAATGATATCAACGGTATTTTACAGAGCAAATGGTATCAAACGGTATTGTCACAGAGCAAATGGTATTAAATGGTATTAAACTGGATTTCCCAGAGCAAATCGGATTAAATGGTCTCAAACGATATTGTCACAGAGAAAATTGTATTAAATGATATCAACGGTATTTTACAGAGCAAATGGTATTAAAGGGTATTGTCACAGAGCAAATGGTATTAAATGGTATTAAACTGGATTTCCCAGAGCAAATCGGATTAAATGGTCTCAAACGATATTGTCACAGAGAAAATTGTATTAAATGATATCAACGGTATTTTACAGAGCAAATGGTATCAAACGGTATTGTCACAGAGCAAATGGTATTAAATGGTATTAAACTGGATTTCCCCAGAGCAAATCGGATTAAATGGTCTCAAACGATATTGTCACAGAGAAAATTGTATTAAATGATATCAACGGTATTTTACAGAGCAAATGGTATTAAACGGTATTGCCACAGAGCAAATGGTATTAAAATGGTATTAAACTGATTTCCCAGAGCAAATCGGATTAAATGGTCTCAAACGATATTGTCACAGAGAAAATTGTATTAAATGATATCAACGGTATTTTACAGAGCAAATGGTATCAAACGGTATTGTCACAGAGCAAATGGTATTAAATGGTATTAAACTGGATTTCCCAGAGAGCAAATCGGATTAAATGGTCTCAAACGATATTGTCACAGAGAAAATTGTATTAAATGATATCAACGGTATTTTTACAGAGCAAATGGTATCAAACGGTATTGTCACAGAGCAAATGGTATTAAATGGTATTAAACTGGATTTCCCAGAGCAAATCGGATTAAATGGTCTCAAACGATATTGTCACAGAGAAAATTGTATTAAATGATATCAACGGTATTTTACAGAGCAAATGGTATCAAACGGTATTGTCACAGAGCAAATGGTATTAAATGGTATTAAACTGGATTTCCCAGAGCAAATCGGATTAAATGGTCTCAAACGATATTGTCACAGAGAAAATTGTATTAAATGATATCAACGGTATTTTACAGAGCAAATGGTATCAAACGGTATTGTCACAGAGCAAATGGTATTAAATGGTATTAAACTGGATTTCCCAGAGCAAATCGGATTAAATGGTCTCAAACGATATTGTCACAGAGAAAATTGTATTAAATGATATCAACGGTATTTTACAGAGCAAATGGTATTAAACGGTATTGCCACAGAGCAAATGGTATTAAATGGTATTAAACTGGATTTCCCAGAGCAAATCGGATTAAATGGTCTCAAACGATATTGTCACAGAGAAAATTGTATTAAATGATATCAACGGTATTTTTTACAGAGCAAATGGTATCAAACGGTATTGTCACAGAGCAAATGGTATTAAATGGTATTAAACTGGATTTCCCAGAGCAAATCGGATTAAATGGTCTCAAACGATATTGTCACAGAGAAAATTGTATTAAATGATATCAACGGTATTTTACAGAGCAAATGGTATCAAACGGTATTGTCACAGAGCAAATGGTATTAAATGGTATTAAACTGATTTCCCAGAGCAAATCGGATTAAATGGTCTCAAACGATATTGTCACAGAGAAAATTGTATTAAATGATATCAACGGTATTTTACAGAGCAAATGGTATTAAAGGGTATTGTCACAGAGCAAATGGTATTAAATGGTATTAAACTGGATTTCCCAGAGCAAATCGGATTAAATGGTCTCAAACGATATTGTCACAGAAAATTGTATTAAATGATATCAACGGTATTTTACAGAGCAAATGGTATTAAACGGTATTGTCACAGAGCAAATGGTATTAAATGGTATTAAACTGGATTTCCCAGAGCAAATCGGATTAAATGGTCTCAAACGATATTGTCACAGAGAAAATTGTATTAAACGATATCAACGGTATTTTTACAGAGCAAATGGTATCAAACGGTATTGTCACAGAGCAAATGGTATTAAATGGTATTAAACTGGATTTCCCAGAGCAAATCGGATTAAATGGTCTCAAACGATATTGTCACAGAGAAAATTGTATTAAATGATATCAACGGTATTTTACAGAGCAAATGGTATCAAACGGTATTGTCACAGAGCAAATGGTATTAAATGGTATTAAACTGGATTTCCCAGAGCAAATCGGATTAAATGGTCTCAAACGATATTGTCACAGAGAAAATTGTATTAAATGATATCAACGGTATTTTTACAGAGCAAATGGTATCAAACGGTATTGTCACAGAGCAAATGGTATTAAATGGTATTAAACTGGATTTCCCAGAGCAAATCGGATTAAATGGTCTCAAACGATATTGTCACAGAGAAAATTGTATTAAATGATATCAACGGTATTTTACAGAGCAAATGGTATTAAACGGTATTGTCACAGAGCAAATGGTATTGAATAATATTAAACGGTATTTCGCAGAGCAAATGGTATTAAATGATATTAAACGGTATTTCACAGAGCAAATTGTATTAAATGGTATTAAACGGTATTTCACAGAGCAAATGCGATTGAAAAGTATTGTAACAGAACATATGGTATTAAATGGTATTTCACAGCGCAAAGGTATGAAATGATATTGTTATAGAGAAAACGATATTAAATTTTATTAAATCTTATTGCCGCAGAGCAAATGATATTAAAATGGAATTATCACAAAGAAAATGGCATTATCACAGAGAAAATGGTATTAAATCGTACTGTCACAGAATAAATTGTATTAAATGATATTATCAAAGGGCAAATGGTATTAAAGCTTTTCTTCAGAATTTTAATATTTATGATCGAAATTTTAAAAATAGTCTTTAAGAAGGTATCATCCACAAAAGAAGATATTTTAACCGCCATTCTGGAAAGTCGCAACCATTTTAAAAAAGAAGAATATTGATTTATCTTAGTGACGTCTCCTCCTGAAAAAATGAAGGCAATCTGAAAGCTCAAACAAAGGCAACTAAGTATTAATTCTATTGGCTTGATTTAGTGATTCCTCTGCATGGCTTCGAAAGAAATGGTGCCATTAAGACCAGAATGTTCAGCAATCTTTAAAAAATTGTTTTTTTTTCGTTTATCAACCCCTAAAGAAAAACCGAACGTGGACATCCACTAAGAGTGTTAATTCTATAATTTTGCCAGCGATTACATATTGATTTAAAGAGCGACAAAGTTAAAATTAAATTGTAATGAATATTGTTCATAATGAATTAGTAAATTACTGATGTTATTTTGAAATACTTTCGCAAGCCTACTGCTAATCTCGTGGAAAATATCCAGAAGAGATCTGTTCTCTAGACCCACCATTTCACGCTTTTTACAGCTGGGGCCCAACATGCCACGTCCATGGAATCAAATGACTCTCATATCCTTTGGATTTTGAAGTAGAGAAAGTTCCACTCAGACAAACATTTACCATTAATTGCCAGTTTGTAGAACAAACGCTCACGTAGAAGCTTTCCTGAACGCTGCAGTATTAACGTTTTCGCATCAATGGCGAACAGTTATCCATCCTCCTCTTCTACCCAATCGTAACTTCATAAAATCAGTCTTATATCATATATTCTACATTCAGTAAGATTCTATTCCGTTTTGCATTCCAGCTTTATAGTAAATGAACTTCAATAAAAAAGAAATAATACATGGGCAACGCCTAGTAGCCATGCTATCAAGTATACACACACAGAAACATAAAACAAAAACACACACACACACACACAAACACACACACACAAACACACACACACACACACACACACACACACATATATATATATATATATATATATATATATATAAAAGTGAACATAGAAGTCAACACTTAGAGGCGACAGTCTGTTTCATGCTATATGCAATCGTCAGGCCACATATGCTGTTATTTTTCTCGGCTATTTATATATATACGGGTTAGTGATGCATTGTGGGTATTCTATTATGGCGGTTAAAATATACAAATAAATTGACCTAAATTCATCCAAGTAAATAAATAGACAAACCAATCCCAAATTAAAAACTGTTCCCGCCAAAAAATAATAGTTAGAATGAACTACAACAACCAACCCCAAAATTGAACAAATAGCTTTAATTAAATTCTCAAACCAAAACAAAACTGTTAAATACGTGATATAAACAAATTTTTACTACGTTAATAAATAAATAAATAAATAAAATAAGAAACAAAAAAACAAAAACGAGCAATATAATTTGACCCAAATAAATAAACAAAGCGACTTCCGGTAAAAATAACCGCCATAATAGAATACCCACAATGCACTACTAACCCGTATATATATAAATAGCCGAGAAAAAAATAACAGCATATGTGGCCTGACGATTGCATATAGCATGAAACAGACTGTCGCCTCTAAGTGTTGACATCTATGTTCACTTTCATATATATATATATATATATATATATATATATATATATGTGTGTGTGTGTGTGTGTGTGTTTGTGTGAAATATACTCTTAAGGTGTGCTATATTTATGGGATAAAGTGCTCAATATCAGAGATAGAGCGTGTGCAAATATAAAACACTTAGAGGCGACAGACTGTTTTACCCTAGACGCAATCGACAGGCCACGAATGTTGTTTTTTTTTTCTCGGTCAGCGGTGCATTGTGGGCAGTTATTTTGCCGAAGTCGTTTGTTTGTTTATTTATTTGGGTTAAATAATTTTGCTTGTTTTGATTTATTTTTATTTTTTATTTTTATTTTTATTTCTTATCTTATATATTTATTTTTGTTTTAATCGGGGTTTTTATTAACGTAGTAAAAATTTGTTTATATCGCTTATTTAATAGTTTTGTTTTGGTTTTGGAAGATAAAGCTATTTATTCAATTTTGGAGTTGATTGCTTTAGTTTTTTCTAATTAGATTATATATATATATATATATATATATATATATATATATATATAACAGCAAAATCGTTCAAATTGTCTGCCAGCAAACTTGTCCACTTGCTATATTAAGCTATGAAAGGTTGTATCTTAGAAATGATTAAAGAAATCTTACTGGAATTCTCCGAGGTTTTTATGACACTATTATAACAATATATTGAGTAATAAGAATGTATAATTACTCTCCAAACTTAACAGAAGAATTTTGATGAAATTGATCAGAAACGAAAATGACATGTTCGTCATTAATTCATCAGAGCAAAGGATCGGAAGCACATGAAGTATTGAAATAAAGTTCATATATATATATATATATATATATATATATATATATATATATATATATATATATATATATATATAGTTTATGCAAAACTAGGTAATCCGTATGGGTAGACCCAAGGAGGATGATATCCAGAGAGCTCAATGTAAATTCAGAGTAGATATGTTTGAATAAAAACAGACCACTTTAAGGTTCCATGTAATAAATTATTTCACCACAACCCCTTTAACAGGGCTCTGGATCATCAGACTTTACTTCCAAAAGTTGAAATGAAAAATGAAAAGAAACTTACACATTTTTGACGGACCACACCAAGCGTATGTGAAATTAACGAAGTGAGGAAGTGAGGTGGGAGAGAAGATATGAGTTAGATGTACCATTTTCAATTCCTTATCCTTAACCCCACTCTGTGTAGGCTAGACGTCGCTTAAACTTAACGCGTGTTATCTCTAGATATAGATGGGTAAGGGATGAGGGAGAAGACCGACATTAAAGGAAGAAGCTACAACAAACCATAAATTAATTAAATTCCACGAGGGCAGGTTTCACTCAAATTCTTAGACGCTGTTAATTCGCATTTCTTTAAAGGGCATATTTGGGGGTTGAGGTTTGATATAAATCTAAATGTCTAAACATACATTAAATTCTTCGTAGATTCCAAAGAATTTAATTTGAAGTTTTTATGAGTTTTGGGTATTTTCTATGAAACAGTCGATTGGAAAAACTCATAGAAAGTACATTGAAAAAGTAATCCATTTTATATTTAGTAATCTTTTTTTATTTTCCTAAACTTTTTTTCTTATTGATTAAGTTGACATCTATTTCTTTGATTTTTGTTCATTAATTAAATAAACTCGTGATTGTTTTTAGGTACATAATTATCAAAGGTTATTCCAATTTAAATAATTTTATCATCAATAATGATTATTAAAGGGTAATATATTTCAATTTAAATTAAATTATCAATTTAAAGTTTACCTCCATATTATTTATTTAGACTCACTTTTAATTGGAGAATATTAGAGGAGAAAATTGGATAAAGGATTACTACCAGAGAGTTAGGTCCTTCTTTTACAATGTTCTATATATCTATACACATACCTTTTTCTAGTTGATTATTTAGTTGACATCTATTCGTTTGAGTTTTGTTCATAGATTAAACTCGTGACTTTTTTAAGATACCTACATAATTATCTAAGGTTCTTCCAATTTAAATACCTTTATCGTCAATAATGATTGTTAAAGGGTAATGTATTTCAATTTAAATTAAATTAACAATTTAAATTTACCCCCGTGTTATTTAAACTTACTTCCAATTGGAGAATATTAGAGGAGAAATTTCGATAAAATATTGCTAGGAGAAAATTAGGTCCTTCTTTTACAATCTTTTATATATCCATACACATACACACTTCTACACATATCCGAACACTTATCTATATCCACATACCTATATCTCCCTATATACCTATGAGTTCTTATATACACATGCACACACATCTACACGAAAATTATATGTATATTCCCATACCTACACATATACACCTGCAGAGAAACACATACACACATATCTACACACATATCCACACATACTTATACTTACTGTTGAAAATACACTTATATTTACTGTTGAAACTTGACTAATGCATGGAATAATAATACAACACAAAACGTACTTAGAACAAAATGTATTGAAACAAGAAAGTGTACACAATATTTACATATAGTCTTTTGTATATTCCTGGTAAGACCGTTCCAGGAGAATGTGTTGACTGAGTCGCAGTCGGGCAGAGTCTCTGGTTGAATCTCTTGATTCCTTCCTCTCTTCCCGGTACCAACCATATTTATATGGTCGGTACTCCACTATGCAAATTAGGTGGATCCTACCACAACAGTTACATATATACATATACACACATAAAATCATATGTATATCTATATACATATACATCCATGCAATACACATACAAATACCCATATATGTACATGCATACATATGCACATATACACTTGCACATATACACATATACACATACACACACATATATGTATACATACATACACATATACATACACATATACACACATACATATATACACATATATAATGTGCAATATATCCACATATATACATATGCATACATATACACGTACACATACATACACACATTCATACCTCTATACCCATGTCTACCCATACACCCACTTATGTCTGCATTCGAAGACTATATCAATATTTAATTACATTATGAATACCCAAATCGTATAATTATACATATCTCTACACATATATTACCCGCTCTTCCATATCTATGGCAAGATATATAGGTACCCATCTAATTATACACATCCACACTCACATGAAAAAAAACCCAAAAAACCCTTGTATGCCTCTCTTTCCATATAAAAACATATACATTTACATATCAACAGGTGTATCAGTGTTCGAGTACAATACCATAGTTATATACATACAGTCATGTGTAGGCGCTCATGCGTGCATAGTAATATTTCCAAAAGCAAAAAAAACGAAAGTCATTCAATATTATTCTTCCTATATAGTTATTTCTCAATGTATTTACTTAGGTTTAGGTTGTTCTTATGTTGGCATTTAAAAATTAGTTCATTGTGTCTATTTAGTAATAAGTCTGGATCTTTATGTTTGATTATGAAGATTTTCTCCTTTATGCATAAGTCGCATCTGTCTCTGAATCTTATTTTCCACTTTATTTGTGGGGTTAGGCCACCCTCCAACAAATCCCAATAATGTTTTGATAAATTTGATATGTAAATGTATATGTCCGTCAAAAATGTGTGAATTTCTTTTCATTTTTCATTTCAACGTTTGGAAGTAAAGTTTGATGATCCAGAGCCTTGTTAAAGGGGTTGTGGTGAAATAACTTATTACATGGAACCTTAAAGTGGTCTGTTTTATTCAAACAAATATATATATATATATATATATATATATATATATAATATATATATATATATATATATATATATATGGAGAAATATAGTCTTAAGGTGTGCTATATTTATGGGATAAAGTGCTCGATATCAGAGATAGAGCGTGTAAATATAAAAGTGAACATAGAATCAACACTTAGAGGCGACAGTCTGTTTCATGCTATATGCAATCGTCAGGCTATATATATATATATATATATATATATATATATATATATATATATATATGTATATATTGTCCTTCACAGACAGACTGTTTTGCTGTATCACAGCTCATCAGTGTGGCTAGACGTCCGGTTGCCTCTAGCTAGGATCGAAACGGAACTGACATTGGCGCATGGCAGTGATGAAGGTGAATTTAAGCGTATTCATTTTTAGATAAACACACAGTGACTGAGAGAAATCGATTCGATTTACCGAAGAATCTTGCATTATTAGCCGTAATCATTCCAGGATCATTTTCCAACTTATTCAAGATGATCTTCACTCTCTATAAACTTCCAACTTTTTGTCGCCGTGTAACAAGTCACCTCAGTCACGTACGATTTCATTTTCAAGTATTTTTCACTGCTCTTCGAACTGTCATAGGTGAAACTCCTCTCTCACGTGCCATTGACTTAGATCTTTTCTAATTAATCTTCTTAACTCTAAGTTGAAATAATGACACCCTGTCCTGCTGTGACCTCCTGATCCAGATTTCCTCTCTGCTGTTCCCACGTTTTTAAAGATATTCACCGTTCTCTTGAGGATTCTTGAATGAACATTGAAGATGGAAGCCAGTGTATGAATGTTGGTATGATTACTGAAGGCTTGAATGATCGTTTTTTCTCTCACCATTGCTCAGTTGAGAAGAGAGTCGTGACTAACACAAAACGATTTTAACATGTTCTCTTTCTATCTGAATAATTTAAAGGTTTTTTCAATGTTTCTTACGACAAATGGAGTATATATATATATATATATATATATATATATATATATATATATATATATATATATATGGGGGGTGTGATTGAATGTGTGCGTAGAGAAAGATAAGTTTAGAAGGCAGGGATGGATGGAAACAAATAGAGAAGCATCAGAGGATTAAGGTTAATGAGCTTAGTCTTCTTAATCCTCGTTACTTTAAAGGAGTAGACGCTGTGGAGAGTCATTATCTCCCACGACCTGAAAGAACACGTCACATAAAAGAATGATAGGACTGTATAGTCTGTTCGATCCTTCCTGTGTTCAAAATTCAACATTAAAATAATGCAATGAGTCTTGACATAACAGAATCAGTCAAAGTCAAATGATACAAAACGTAAGGAGCGAGAATACCATTGTTTCTCATGGCTATGATATACATTCTGAAATTAAGAGTATATTAGCAAAATAACATATTAGCAAAGTAATATATTAGCAAAATAATACATGAGCAAAGTAATATATTAGCAAAATAATATATTATCAAATAATATATTAGTAATGTATTATATTAGTAAAATAAAATATTGGCAATGTAATATTTTACCAAAGTAATATATTAGCAAAATAATATATTAGTAAGTTAATATACTAGCAGAATAATGTATTTTTAGAATAATATCTTAGCAAAATAATATATTAGAAAAGTAATATATTAGCAAAATAATATATGAGCAAAGTAATAAATTAGCAAAATGATATATTAGCAAAGTAATATATTAGGAAAAATAATATATGAGCAAAGTAATATATTAGCAAAATAATATATAATCAAATAGTATATTAGTAAAGTAATTTATTATTAGAATAATATATTATCAAATAATATATTAGTAATGTATTATATTAGTAAAATAATATATTGGCAATGTAATATTTTACCAAATAATATATTAGCAAAAATAATATATTAGTAAGTTAATATACTAGCAGAATAATGTATTATTAGAATAATATATTAGCAAAAGTAATATATTAGCAAAATAATATATCAGCAAAGTAATATATTAGCAAAATAATATATGAGCAAAGTAATAAATTAGCAAAATAATGTATTAGCAGAATAATATTTTAGCAGATTGATATATTAGCAAAACAATATATTAGCAGAATAATATATTAGCAAAATAATGTATTAGCAAAATAATGTATTAGCAAAATAATATAGTAGCAGATTAATATATTAGCAAAACAATATACTGAAGCACGTAATTAAAAATGGAGACTACGGCTTAGACGACAAGAGATTTGCGTTCATTATTGAAAAACCTCACTTTCAAAATGGGAATTGATTTCCTTGGTAATAATAACTTTGTTAATTCTGTTTTAATGGAAATTTCTAACTGCAGAATGCAGCTATAAAGAACTTCATTAGACTATAAAGAACTTTCTCAATATCTCCATTAACATCAGGAAAATCAATAATGACATTCAAATAAACCGATTCGGATTGAATATATTTTTTTCTTTCACATGTTCAAATATTTTTGTTTTTATTTGCAACCTTTTGGCGGATAAATGAATCAGCCTTTAATGACCTGGGCAAAGAAAAACAAATAAACAGTTTTCCTATCCAGGTCCGAGTCTCATCTGAATAGAGAGGTTTGGGTGAAGGGACGAACGTAGTTTCGTGTTGCTCATTTACCCATAGCACAGGTGGTTGCTATTCGAGGTCCGAAATTCAGTGACGTCTTTTTTATGCGCCGCGTCCCGCGTCGCCACTGGCTTTAGCCCTTCAGACCCCAACGCCACTTCGTATACTATATATCTGAAAGACGGTTTATTTTCCTCATTTTATTTGTTATACGAGAGGGACAGACGCAGTAGCTTCGATTATATTATGTAGCGGGAGGAAAATCTACTGAGGAACGCATCTCCACTCGATGGCTTAGCGTTCCGCCACGTGCGGGCTAGCCGCTCTAAGGTATCTGGATGCGGAATGCGTTCACACTTTATATGCAAAATTTTAAAAAATGCAATCTATCGCTCTCAGAATTCCACGCCGACGAAGTATTTTGACCAATCTCTTGCCATCCTGGCCTAGCGTTCGCGTTCTGTAACACATGTTGAGAAGTAAATTTTCATTTTTTTTAATAAATTGAGACAACCGCTTGAACTTTAATTTTTATTTACACTATAGCCTTTCCGTGATACAGTTCCCCAGACCATAAAATTGTTGTATCAATCACAGAAACACAAAAATTTGTTCGATCATCTTAATAAATTTTGCGATGAAGATATTAGTCAAAATTTCCAAACTATTTTTTCATCTCAGTTATTTCGTCGCTCTGTTTCATTTGGTTGTAAATAGCAATCAATGCATGCACTTTTGTGCAAATTAAATGAAACAAAACGAATAATTCTGTTACTATCTACTATTTTTCGTATTTTCCCAATAAAACATGACCCCGTGCACTTGTTAGTATTTCGTATGTCCATTCCACGAAGTCGTTCCTTGCAGATTGACCACAGATTATCGATTTGATTTAAATCCGGAGAGTTTCCGGATCAGTCTATAGCACTTTCATTGTAAGGCTTTCCAGTGTGTCCCTGGAGCGTTAGAATTTATGTATACTTCCTTGGAGTAACGTCAATATATATGTATATATATATATATATATATATATAGAGAGAGAGAGAGACAGACAGACAGACAGACAGACAGAGACACAGAGAGAGAGCGAGAGATGTTGAAACTTGAAACATTTCATTTTCTCTCTCTCTCTATATATATATATAGAGAGAGAGAGTAGAAAGAGAGAGATTTTTCAACTTGAAATCATACTGCAAATCTCTCTCCATTTTTCTTTCTTATATATATATATATATATAGAGAGAGAGAGAGAGAGAGAGAGAGAGAGAGAGAGAGAGAGAAAGAGAAATGTTTCAACTTGAAAGCATACTGTAAATCTCTCTCTTTCTCTCTCTATTTTCTCTCTCTCCCTATCTATCTATATCTATATATATATATATATATATATATATATATATATACACACAATTCTGAGCCGTTATCCATTAGACCATACAGATCTAAGCTTATAGTACCTGGTATTCGCAAGCGGTCACTCATCTTGGTACTGACCATATGCGACGTTGCTTAACTTCGCACGAGAACCGGTGTTTCAACGTGATATGACCGTAAGCCACAGGAGCCAAATCAAATGAAGATAAGTTGGATAACCTCCTGCCTTAACGATCTGAATTTTCTCTTGCCGTTGTTTTTTTTTAATGACCCCTTATATTGTCATGAAGGTGAGTAACACCATTTTTCTTCCTTAAAACAGGGTACTTTCGACATAACGTTTCCGTTATCCGAGATTTTCTATTATTCGAGGAGCCACATTTCGTATTCTGCCTGACAAGCATTTTAGTGGATAGGATGTTTGCTTTTATTTGATGCTTGTCTGTAGCTAGAAAATTTGCTTCCCTGTCACGAGCTAGAATCTATCTTACATACTCATAAACCTGCCATTCGTACTTTCTTTGAATATTGCTGCCACTTCCGCTACCTGGCTGTAACACTTTGAAGATCAACTAAACAAAATTTTCAAAACGATCTCTCTTACCAGTACTTTGGCCATTTGCTGCTATATATTTATAAATCTTACTTATTATAAAACGCACATTATGTGTGTGTGTGTATGTGTGTGTGTCTGTACGTTTATATATTGGATCAGATTTCCTACATTTTTCAACCGATTTCAACAAAACTTCACTTTTTTTTGGCAGGTAGTGTTTCTTATTGTCTTGCACACTTTTTTTTCTTTATTTTTACATTCAGAATGCTTTCAAAATTCCATTTACAAGACAATTGTTTATAATAAAATTCTATTCAATCGATAGACTCATAACGTTTGAAAACAATGTTTTTAGTGTGGGTTTGACCAATTCGTAAAAAAAAAAGAAAGAAATTAAGACATGTGTGTCCGTCAACCTTAAAGAATAATCTTCGTCAATTTTATTTTTCAGTCTTTATGATGGTCGATACTTGATCTATCTCTCACTGTAACATCCCCGGGCAAGACCGGGCTCTACTGCTAGTTCTTGATAAAATACAAACAAGAATCTTTAATGTTATTGGTTTTGATATCTCGGCTTCAGTAACTTTCCTGCCGTCATAATGTATCTTCCTTTTGATATAAATACTTTCATAGTAATTGTTTTGATGAACTTTCCTTTTTAATACCTAGACTATATGAATTTACGCGCAGTACTATATTAGTGGAAAGATAATTATCATTTTACAGTTGAAATGGCTAGAAATGGTTGAATTGGCTTATATACACTCGAGATTAAATGAAAATTGTTGCACAAATCTTAAATTGCTATACAGGACGATGTATAGAGACCCTGTCGTCCGTCATATCTAAAGAAGAAAAAAACGAAAAATGTCTTTTGAACCTTTTTAATCCCAGGTGACGTTTTCTGTGTTGACGTTTTGCTGAATGAGACTTATTGCAATAATGTATATGTATATAGCTGGCCACTCGTATTCGAGGATACCCGGCTGCTAGACCTGCTAGCCAATCCCTATTGCTGAAGCTTGCTCAGGCGCAAATTTCTTTCATTCACATTCCCACCGTCATAAGTTAGCTTCCATTTTTCTATAAATAATTCCGTGGTAATTTTTCTGATGAACTAGGGTAAGAAGAGTTTATGTGTTTAAGCAGAGTACTAGATTTTCGGCAAGATCTCATCATTTTACCGTTGAAATGGCTAGATGTAACCGCAAGTTCTATGCTAAGAATTTCTTCTGTCTTACTTCTCGCTTGTGAGACTCTAATCCGGCTACTTGTTTTTTCAGTCAACTTCAAAAATTGAAATGTCAATCGTTATCTTTTGTTTTTATTCTTGATTTATTCTTGATCTTTTATTGTTCTCTTACCTGAATAGTGTTTTTTTTTTCTCATATTTTCTAACACTCCCTTTGCCTCTTAGGGACTTTATTGCCTTGATTGGGGTCAAATATATATATTTTTTTAAATGGACGTTGTAGCAGCTCTTTAGACAGACAGACCGACAGACAGACAGATAGATAGATAGATAGATAGATAGATAGATAGATAGATAGATAGATAGATATGAAGAATGAGATAGATAGATAGATAGATAGATAGATAAGAAGAATGAAATTTTAGATAGATAGATAGATATGAAGAATGAAATAGATAGATATGAAGAATGAGATAGATAGATAGATAGATAGATAGATAGATAGATATGAAGAATGAAATAGATAGATAGATAGATAGATAGATAGATAGATAGATAGATAGATAGATTCTAAACTTTCATCTCGGGCGAAAGTTTTTGCTTGAGTCTTCTAATCATTTGACGAAGATCTATAAATTTCAGTTGTAATTTTCTTTGGATCATTTCCGGGATCTGAAGCTCCATTCTTTTAGCCTGATTGAAATCTAATAAATGATTCTTCCGATGATATCTTTCTGAACATGAAAGGCAATTTTTACTTTCATACGATTTATGAGCTGATTAATGTTTTGCCGGGTGCTCTTATATCTGCTCTCGAATCACGACCGAGACGATTTCTTCACTTTGCAAACTCTGTACCGGGCTCTAATACTTTGAATATCACCTAAACAGAATTGTCATAACGATCTGTCTTACCAGTACGTTGGCTGTTTGAGCGTCTTCGATTTTGAAGATCAGCATTCCAAACACGTTTGAAATCTTTAGTCTCTTTCCTGTTCTGATATGACACCGATTTTGACACCAACAGAAATGAACAAATTGAACTTTATATCATGTTAAACATCAACAAGTTTATTGAAAAGAAAATGTTATCTGATTCCTGACTTAACAAGACTCGTAACCTGTTAGGGTTTTTGGGTTTGTACTGCAGCCATAGCAGTAAATGTGAAGCTAGGTCATAGCGTAATAAACCAGACATGGCTATAAACGAATTCCGGAGAAGAACCCGCCATCTATTTAATACGACATCCGACAGGATTCTAGCGTTTCTATGAAATATTTTTTAAAACTGTCAAATTTATAGGGACCTGTAAATCGAGATAAGAATGATCTAGAAACTCTTGCGATAGGGGACGTTGGCTGTGATGAGGAAGGGTAGCGAAAATCATGGGACATATCAGCATCTCGGAGCTATAAAAGATTACCTTGCACGGTTATGAGCAAGGTTGTCACCTAGACTAGCTCATACTTCATCAGACTCTTTTTGTAATTTAGGGATTTCTTTATTAGACGACTTACGAGTTTAAGGAAAGAGCCACTTCAGTTTTAATCTTTAACACGTAGTTGGTAGACGAGAAAGCGATCGGTTTGTTCCGTTCCCTTGGATACCTTTGCGAAAGTAAACATAACGAACATGACTGGGATTCGAACTCGGCTCATCGATTTCGCTTTCCGAGTTGATAATCGTTAAACTACAGGCACATCTCATATTGACACTAATTCGTTTAGATGGAGAGGATTTTTTGTGGTTTATATGTGCAGTCCCTCCCAAGGTAATTGCTGAAACTTAACTAATGCATGAAATAATAATGCAACACAAAATGTACTTAGAACAAAATGTATTGAAATAAGGAAGTGTACACAATATTTACATATAGTATTTTGTATATTCCTGGTAAGACCGTTCCTGAAGAAGAATGTGTTGATTGAGTCGCAGTCGGGCAGAGTCTCTGGTTGAATCTCTTGATTCCTTCCCTCGTCTTCCCGGTACCAACCATATTTATATGGTCGGTACTCCACTATGCAAATTAGGTGGATCCTACCACAACAGTAATCTGGGAAATTATAAGCCAAAATGGAAAAAGACTATTTGTAACGACATTAAGTAATATGTTTGGACTTAGTCGGACTGGGTTTGTTTACTTTCTTGTTCCAACAACTTCAACAAACGGGTTACGAATAAAATATTTACACTTTGGCTTACATATTCTTCAATACTGTTCTTGATATATGAAAAATACATCGTTGTCACACACACACACACACACACACACACACACACACACACACATATATATATATATATTATATATATATATATAAATAAATAAAAAGAAAGAACAGTAAGATATAAAATCCGGTGTTCTTATAGATATTTTATTTTTACAAAATAGTGCTCAATGTAAATTTACAGAGCATTAATATTATAAATTAATTGATTTAAAATATGGTTATTTTCACATACACAGTTCCAACCATGTTTCAAAAATAGAAGCTAAAAACCCTAATTTTATTTTTTGCAAATAAATTAAAAGCATTAGTTCCATTTCATCTTCAAGCGAATTTTTGGAGTAACTTTTAAAATTTACCGGGTTTTAAATACACAGCTAAAATCACGTTTCCATGGTTACAGAATATTCTACTCAAATTGAACACGGGGTGTCTAGATTTTCCTTATGACAGTATCATTGTATCAGTTATTAGCTACATTTTGGTAAGGGGTGAGGATGTATTTTACACTGAAACCTGACGTCGGTTGAATGGATGTCGTCTGAATTTAAAAAAAAAAAAAAAAAAAATTGTTAACGGTAAAAAAATTTTCAACGTCATCTTTTAAAATTAAAATTTTTTTTTACAATACTTTTTATTTAACTACGATTTGAAATATTTTCCTTTTAATTTTTTTTATTTTACTATATTCTTTTTAAGAACAGTTAAATGTATTAGAATCCATTATATTATGTAGGATTATTTTAACATTAAGTTTAAGTATGTATATGAGGTTACATTTTTTTTTTTTTTTTTTTTTTTATATGACTATGACAGCAGAAATGGTTACTT
The DNA here is from genome assembly GCA_903632075.3 of Acanthosepion pharaonis. Taxonomy (NCBI): domain Eukaryota; kingdom Metazoa; phylum Mollusca; class Cephalopoda; order Sepiida; family Sepiidae; genus Acanthosepion; species Acanthosepion pharaonis. Next base: position 955,493 of record CAHIKZ030005573.1, on the reverse strand, counting down.
AATTTCACTGATTCAGTAAACTTTTCTTTTATATATAAACCTATTATTATAATATTTCACATGTAAGTACTGAGGACATGGGTCATTCAAAAGCTTACATGTTATGGTATTTCATATTAATTTTATTTTACTATAGGTGTTATTTTTGGATTCTTTTTTAATGCGTGTAGTATTATTTAAAAGAAATTTAGGTTAGAATTCATTCAATTTAACTACAATTTTAATTACAAATTCAAAATTACAACTTTAAAATTTTAAAATATTTTCATTGTTTAGTTTTAATAGACTATATTACTTTATAACAGAAGGAAAATTACTCATATTAAGTAAGATTATTTTTCCATATCAAAGTATATGTAAATTTTTTTTTTTTTTTTTTTTTTTTCTTCTCTTTTTAAATTTAAATAATATTTAAGTAATATTAATGGCACTTACTACAAAACTAGCTAAGTCATTTCTCAGATTTAGTAAACTTTATTTATTTATTAATTAATTAATTTATTTATTTCAGATATATGTAACCTAATTAATAAAGTTTCATATGTATGTATAAATAACATGTTAGAATTCATTTTATTTTACTACAATTTTAATTTCAATTTTAAAATTATAACTTTAAAATTTTAAAATATTTTCATTGTTAGTTTTAATTTAGACTATATTACTTTTATAACAGAAGGATAATTACTCATAGTAAGTAAAAATTTTTTTCATATCAAAGTATATGTAAATTACAATTTTTAAACTTTTTAATTTAGATATTATTTAAGTAATATTAATGGCCCAGACTACAAAACTATCTAAGTCATTTCTCAGAATTAGTAAACTTTATGTATTAATTCAAGTTTAAGTATGTATATGAGGTTACATTTTTTTTTTTTTTTTTTTTATATATATATAAACCTAGTGATATAATGTTTCTCATGTAAGTACAAAGGACATGGGTCATTCAAAAGCTTACATCTTATGGCATTTCATATTAATTTTTATATTAATTTTATTTTACTATATTTGCTTTTTTTTGGATTCTTTTTAGTGTGTAGTATTATTTAAAAAGAAATTTAGGTTAGAATTCATTCAATTTAACTTTAATTTTAGTTTCAATTTTAAAATTACAAACTTTAAACTTTTGAAATATTTTCATTGTTAGTTATATTAGACTATATTACTTTATAACAGAAGGAATATTACTCATAGTAAGTAAAATTATTTTTCAATATCCAAGTATATGTAAACTACAATTTTTAAACCTTTATATTTTAAAATATTATTTTAGTAATAATAATGGAACTTACTACAAAATTAGCCAAGTCATTTCTCGGATTTAGTAAACTTTATTTATTACTTAATTATTATTTATTTATTTTAAATATATGTAACCTAAGTAGTAAAGTTTCATATGTATGTACCAAGAACAGGTTAGAATTCATTTTATTTAACTACAATTTTAATTACAATTTTAAAATTACCACATTAAAATTTTAAAATATTTTCATTGTTAGTTTTAATTGACTATATTGCTTTTATAACAGAAGGATAATTACTCATAGTAAGTATAATTATTTTCCATAACAAAGTATATGTAAATTACAATTTTAAACTATTATATTTAAATATTTAAGTAATATAAATGGCACAGACTACAAAACTATCTAAGTCATTTCTCAGATTTAGTAAACTTTATGTATTAATTAATTAAATTATTTATTTTAAATATATGTAACCTGAGTAATAAAGTTTCATATGTATGTACAAAGAACAATGGGTCATACATTACCTTACATCATCTAGCTTTTAGTTATAATTTCATTTTTCAGGAGGTGTTTTATTGGATTCATTCAAGTGTTTGTAGTACATTTATTATAGAGGTGTTTCGGTTAGGATACATTTTATTTAACTACAATTTTTAAACGGTGTTTATGTTTTAATACGTTTTAACCACAATTTTAAATTTTAAATAACAGTTTAAAACATTTTTCCTGCCATTCCAATAGACTTTTTTTTTTTTTTTTTTATATATTATTTAAGGAAAATTTTTGACAATGACGGCATATAATAGCTATTTCATTTCTCTGATTCAGTAAATTTTTATTTTTTATAAACTTAGTAATATATAGTTTCTCTTGTATACATAGAGGACACGGGTCGTTTAATGATCTACAAATTCTAGCTCTTCTTATTAACTTCCATTTTACTGTAGGTGTTTTATTTGATTCTTTTAGATGCCAGAAATATTTTGAGAGAGATGTTTGATTTTTATATTTATTTATTCTAAATGAAGTTTGATGTTGGTTGAATCTTTTTTTGAATTCATGGCTAGTGCAACCTATATATATTTTTATGTTATCAGGATTTTCAATCGAAGAGATATTGCATTGGTATACTAATGATTCAGTGCAACATTTATTTTGTAGTGGGCAATTTTGAGGGTTTCGACAATTACATAGTTTTTGTTTATTTACATCAGTTTTTATCATAATTTTTCTATTGTCTAAATTTTTTGGTTTTGGTATAAGTGTTTATTTAAGATATTAGCATTATGGTTCTTAATGATTTTTTTCTAAGTTCTTTGTACAGCTATAACTTAATTTTAGTGTGTTTTTATTGAAAATAGTACTTAGTTTATTTTCATAAGGGAAATGCTTGACTATTAATGTGAGGAATTTATGTCCTAATCTGTTCTTTACCATTTGGTTATATGGGGAGTATACCAAATAATTTTTTCTACATCTGTTTTTTCTATGTTTTCCATTTTCATTTTTTATATATACGCTAGTTTTGGGTTTTTTTTAGCCACTATCTTTTAGAGCCTTATTATAGCCTTATTATTTGAGTAGAATATTCTGTAACCATGGAAACGTGATTTTAGCTGTGTATTTAAAACCCGGTAAATTTTAAAAGTTACTCCAAAATTCGCTTGAAGATGAAATGGAACTAATGCTTTTAATTTATTTGCAAAAATAAAATTAGGGGTTTTTAGCTTCTATTTTTGAAACATGGTTGGAACTGTGTAGCGAAAATAACCATATTTTAAATCAATTAATTTATAATATTATATATATATATATATATATAAGACAGGATGTGTGTGTGTAACGAATGCACGGCCGCAGTTTTCGACGGATTTGCACCAAAATTTACATGCACATGTTCCAACTTAGCAGGAAGGTCAAGGTCGACATTGCATTTCGCAATTCCCATCGATAGTGGAAATAATCGATTTTTTCATGCTTCTACGGCAGTTTGCGGCCATTATGTACTGGCCAGAGTGAGAGCCAACAGCTGGCTGCCACGAATAGGCAGGAAGATACTGTTGGCCAGCGTGAAAGCCAACAGCTGTCTGACACAAATATTAACTAGCATGCTAGCATGCAAAAAAAAATCGATAGCTGCATTCGTCACAAGTGGGAAAAATTTAAATCTGCATGGCACTTTACTCCAATTGACTCATTCGCTTGCTTAAACTCAACATTACTTCTGGTTCCGCAGAACTGGCTTCGGTGTGAAAAAGTATTTGTTGTTAACATTATTTTTTTTATTCGGATTTTTTACTTACGAGTCCTCTTTTAAAGCTGATCGCTTTGTGTTCATTTTGTTTAGTTCTTTTTTCGTAACAGATTTACTGTTTAGTATAGAGCTTAGAAAAAATTCGCAGTGTGAGATAGTCAAGAAGTAAGGCATGTAGCAACATCAGCACGGCAAAGGACACTCCTTTAAACGCAAGCAAGGGCAAAAATATTTTAAGTCAAGTGATAGCGATTGCTGTATGAGTCGTACGATTTTTGAATCAAGCACGGGCAACGCCGGGCCATCCTGCTAGTATATATATATATATATATATATATATATATATATATATATATATATATGCGTAATTATGTATGCTCGAATGCGTGGATGTGTGTCTGCGCTAAGACTCGGATTGTTTATATTGGTTTATATAGTGTGTTTGGAGTGCATGCACCTGTGTGTATGGATGCCTATGTATTTTATCAGAAGAAAAATCCTCCCTACCACCACCAAACATGATTAAACACAAATAAGCATAAATAGATCCATTATGAAACCCAGGGACATAAACTAATATCCGTACAACTGAATAGATAGATAGATAGATAGATAGATAGATAGATAGATAGATAGATAGATAGATCTCTGTGTGTGTGTGTGTGTGTCTGTTCGTGTGTGGGTGATAGGATAAGGAAAAAGAGGAAACGATTTATATATATATATATATATATATACATATATAGGCTGTTTCATGCTAGGCACAATTGTCAAGCGGCCAGCATGAAACAGCCTGTCGCCTCTGAGTGTTGACTTCAATGTTCACTTTTATATTTATATTTACATACACTCTATCTGTGATATTGAGCACTTATCCCATAAATATAGCAGAGATTAAAACTATAATTCTTCATATATATATATATATATATATGTGTGTGTGTGTGTGTATATATATATATGTGTGTGTGTGTGTGTATGTATATATATATATATGTGTATATATATATATATGTGTATATACATATATATATATATATATGTGTGTGTATATATATATATATGTATATATATGTGTGTGGGGTATATATATATATATGTATATATATATATATGTGTGTGTATATATATACATGTGTATATATATATATATATATATATATGTGTATATATATATGTGTGTATATATATATATGTGTGTATATATATATATATATATATATATATATATATATATATATATATATATGTATAATATTAGTGGTAAATACACACATACATATGCAAAATATATAAATATATATACTGTTGTGGTATTAGACGTGGGCTTTTTGCAGCATAGTACTTGCGGCCATTTTGTAAAACTATCTACCACTATTAAGTAGTAATAATCTTCTACTGGACCAGCGAAATCTATATGTAATCTTGTCCACGGATGATCCGTCTTGGGCCATGGTTTGTGTACTATAGGTGGTACCTTAGCTGCTAACGCACACCCTTTACATCGATGAACCATGTTTGCGATATCCACATCCATTCCTTTCCAATATACAAAGCTTCGCATTAAGCTTTTTGTTCTATTAATACCCGGGTGACCCATATGAAAGTCCCGTAGTATTCTTTTCTGCAACTTTTTTGGTACTACAACTCACTCACCATATAATAAAACTCCTTCACCTATTGAATAAATCTCCTGCACTTTTTGGTCATTTGCTACCATTTTGCTTTTTATTTCTAAAATGAAATCATCACTTTCAGCTCCTTTTTTAATTTCCTTTAGTGTAACCCGTAGCTCTCTTACAATGTTGTTTACCCTGATTTTCAACTCATAATCTGCTCTGATATTTGCAATAATTGATTCTTCGAATCTTTCTTCTTGACTCGGTACGAGTCTTGATAAACTATCTGCATGAATTATATTTTTGGATGATAGGTGCTTTATGTGAAAATCATAATTGAGAAGAATGGTTCCCCATCTCAACAGACGATTTGCCGTATAAACGGGTAACCCTTTCTTTGAACCAAAAAATAGTGATCAGTGGTTTATGATCCGTTTCAAGCATAAAATGTCTGCCGTGGATATATCTGTGAAATTTTGTTATGGCAAAATGATACTCAACGCCTCTTTTTCGATTTGTGAGTAACTTCTTTCTCCTGGGGAGTAAAGTTCTCGAAGCATGTGCAATTGGTTTTCTAGAACCATCTGGCATTATGTGTTGAATACACGCTCCTATCCCGTATGAACTGGCGTCACTTGCCACTACAATATCCAGTTTTGGATTGTAATGGGTTAAAAAGAGGTCGGACGTAAGCATTCTCTTTATTTCATCAAAGGCTTTCTGACATTCTACCGTCCATTCCCATGCCTTGTCTTTTTTTAGCAGTTCATTCAACAGAGCTCTTAGATTGTACATTCCTTTAATGAACGCTTGATAATAATTTGCGAGCCCCAGAAAACGCTGTAGCATCGCCACATTAGTGGGCGTCGGCATGTCTCTAATCGCAATGGACCTTTCCGGATCTGGAAATCTGCCCTTTTTGTTGATTTTGTGACCTAAATACTTAATTTCCTCCAAACCAAATTTTCACTTTGACTCTTTGACTTTAAAACCAAAGTCCTGAATCTTTTTAAATACTTGATTGAAATGCTCTCGATGTTCGTCGACGGTTTCGCTCCTTACTATGATGTCGTCTAAGTAGGCACACAAAAGTCTAAATCATTCAACATGACGTCCATAGCTTGTTGAAAAATGGCTGGTGCCACTTTTAATACCAAAAAAGAAGCCTGTTGTACTTGAATAACCCTCTATGCGTGTTTATCCCTAGTAACTTCGAACATTCCTCTTCGACGGGAATTTGGAGATAGGCATCTGATAAGTCGATTTTTGAAAATATAACTCCACCATTTAGCTTGTTAAAAATCTCCTCCAGACTCAGTAACGGGTAATGGTAGTCCTTAATTACCGAGTTCAACCCTGTCGAAAAATCAACGCAGACTCTGACTTGGTTTGATTTCTTTTTTATGCACACAATCGGCGCAGCCCATGAATTAGATTCTACTTTCGAAATAATTCCCATTTTTTCCAACCTATCAAGTTCTTCGTTAATTTTCTCTACACTTGCGAAAGGCACGTTACGTTTCTTTTTAAAAATTGGCATAGTATTTTCCTTTAATTCAAATTTAGCTTCAAACTTGTTACATCTTCCAAGACCAGGTGTGAAGGTTTCCGGAAGCTTTTCTTTAATTCATCTTTAATGTCCTGTCTTGTTTCCGTATTACTTTCTACTTTTCTGCAGAATGAGTTTAACGGTTTATCCCACAATTCGAATGTTTCAATAAAATCTGTACTCATCAAGTTTTCTCCATTTTTCAGAATGAAAACATTTATTTTTTTAACTATCCCGTTCAATTTCATGGGAAGTACAACCTCGCCTTCGAAGTTAATTTCCTTTCCAGTTACCGTTCGAGTGCATTTCGTTGACTTCATTATTGTAGGCCTTTTTAAAATTTTCCATGTTTTATAGTTCATTATTGTTAAATCTGAACCCGAATCGAGTTGAAATTTAATATTCTTTTTAAATATTTCAGTCGTCACATATTTCCTCAAATCTCTATCTGATTTTATATTTGAATTTGTTTGTCTAATTCGGCTATTGACTTTTTTCGTTTTACAACACACTCCTTTGTGTCCATTCTTGTGGCACACGAAACATTTTTCTATTTCTATATGGGCAATTTACCTCCCAGTGTCTTTCGTTGCAACGTCTACAATTATATGGTGGGACCTTTTTTTCCTCTTCGTTCTTTTCATTAAATTTTTCTTGTCTATTTTTAAAATACGCCGAATTTTTACTCCAATTTTTTGCTGATGGGTAATTTGACTGTTTTTTTTAATTTTTTTAATATAAGCAATGCCAGCTTCTTCGATTTTTTGAGACTCTTTCTTTAAACTTACGGTCCGCTGACACTCCTCTGCTAACTTTTGTAGGGTAAGGTTTTGTTCAGATTCGAGTTTAGCCAAAACTCTACGTCTTATTTCGGCACTCTTACTGGATACCAGTCCTTGAGCAAAAATTAAACACTTGAATTCTTCAACCGTAATATCTGCCAATCTGAAATTGTCACAATGTCTATTCACTATAGATGCATATGTTAAGTAATCCTGATCGTCGGATTTAGCGACATTCATGCATAACCATCGCTTATGCCAAAGCGACATATTTGCTCCAAACAACTCCTTTAGCAATTTCACTGTTTCCGAGAATTCCAATTCATTCGTCCTTCTCGGTAGAATAAAATCTACAAATTTGCTATGTTCTGCTGTACCTAGCTTTCTTAGTAATAGACTGACTTTTCTTGAATTCGACCAGTTTTCACAGTCTGTGTAGAAAATATCTTCATATCGTTTAAAGTACGCTTCAAACGTTTTTTCTTCGTCTGGCCCATAGTTGAAAGTTTCCAGCGAATTAAATATGATGTTATTAGAATATGAAGAATTTCCTTCATTTGCCTGATTGTTGTTTAATTTCTCCAGTGTTAACTTTTGAATTTCTAAAACCTTATTTTTGCTGTCTTTCCTCTTGCTTTTCTTGATATTTTTGCTGTCTTTCCTTTTGCTTTTCTTGATATTTTTGCTGTGCTATCTGTTGTTCCCTTATTAATAAGGCAAACTGTTCACTTTGACGTTGCTGACTCAACTGCTGGGATTTGAATAATTCAGATATGACTTTGGATAATTCATCCATCTTTTGCTAATAGTGTTCATCCAACAAAGAATATACTTTTAATTTGTGTATCCACGGATATAATATAATCTGACCAGAAAAATCGAAACAACTTACGACTTTTTTATTTTATGTCTTGCTTTATAAAATATTGTTAAGCAACCAAAAAAAAAAAATTGTTTTTTTTTTTAAAGTTCGTTACCTTTCAAAGTCGAAACGATGTATTTGTGCGCCTTTTAAATCCATGCATGTTTTTGTAGTCGGCCCGTTTTTTGTTTTTTTTAAATCACCGTTATTCCTTTACGACACCATTCAAATTTTTCTGAGTGAACGTTCCTTTATGCTTAGTCGTCCTTTAACGAGTTCTAAATATCCAGAAATTCACAATCCTTCGCCGTTCCATTAGATGTTGGACTTTTAATTAATAATTTTTTCCTTCAGCCTGGGTTCTTCAATGACTTGTCCCAATTGTTGAAGGCTATCAATTATCAATTCTTTTTTTTCCGTATAGTTCTTTCTACCTCGTCGCCATTGTTGAAACTTGACTAATGCATGGAATAATAATGCAACACAAAATGTACTTAGAACAAAATGTATTGAAACAAGAAAGTGTACACAATATTTACATATAGTCTTTTGTATATTCCTGGTAAGACCGTTCCTGGAGAATGTGTTGACTGAGTCGCAGTCGGGCAGAGTCTCTGGTTGAATCTCTTGATTCCTCCTTCTCTTCCCGGTACCAACCATATTTATATGGTCGGTACTCCACTATGCAAATTAGGTGGATCCTACAACAACATATACATACATGCATACACATACATATATATTTTTTTAATAAAAAAATTACAAGAGGATAGAATCCAGGTAGATCTCAATATCCAGGACAGAGTAAGGATTAATTTGTAGGTCTGATGAATTGGATCGTATTTCGATTCCAATGGAATAAATTATGACCATGGAATATTAGTGTTTAAGCCTTTTTTATATATATATATATATATATATATATATATATATATATATATATATATATATATATATAACTGGCATTCGAGGATACCCGTCTACTAGGGCCGGTAACCAAACTTTGCAGACGGTCGCTCAGGCACATTTGTATTTGCTCAACACACACAGCTCCTACCTATGCTGGCCTTTAGCAGACCTTAGTTACAGTTTCTCGGGGGAGAGCGTGTTATCTAGCATGATCAATAATTTGAACAAGGCCTCGGCCATGGTGGGTTGGTGCTAGCACAGCTATCGACGCCCCTTCCCCCGGGATTCCGTCTACCTAATTTCACTCACGTGGTATGGTTTTCAGACACTTTTCAAAGGTGCCGCACGCTGGGATTGAATTCGAGTCTGATAACACCAGGAAGTCTTCTTTTCTAACAGGTCGCCCACAGATATATATATATATATATATATATATATATATATTATTCGGACTATTGTCCTCATCTTTGTCGCCATATTTATTACAACGTCTCGGCCGTTGTATGCTCCGACCTTCTACAGGTGCTTGGAATGTCGAACTGAAACCTTGATTTCGCTCACTTGGGTAGACTTTTCTAGTTCCACGTGCCATGTCTAATGGATGTCAGTTATTAGTTATCTCCTGTTAATTCCCCTCTCCAAGTTCCCCCACTGCCTTAACCGGGTATTGTCCTCAATCCAGTTACAGATCCCAAAGAGTGTGAGTTTAATATCAGTGAGCGAAATAAATGGTTCAGTTCGACATTTCAACCACGGGCGAAACGTTGTAATAAATATGGCGACATAGATGAGAAAAATAGCCCGAATAATGTAAATAGTGTACATAATACCTCATCTTAGAAATATAGACACACACACACACACACACACACACACACACACATATATATATATATATATATATATATATATATATATATAGTTTAAAGAAAAACAAACCACTTTAAGGCTATCCATACGGATTACCAAGTTTTTCGTTAGATAACTATATATATATATATATATATATATATATATATATATATATATATGTGTGTGTGTGTGTGTGTGTGTGTGTGTATGTGTGTGTATTTCAGAGTTTGTTTTGAAATTTAAACACACACATACACACACACACACACTTACACACACACACACATACACACATATATATATATATATATATATTTAAAGATATTTTTGTAGGTACAAAATTTAATGATCGAAATAAAAGTATAAAATTTAATATTACAAGACATATTAAAAAGTATTAAATAATAAAAAAAAAAAAAACTCAACAATAAGGGGAGGGGGAAGCAACCGGTTTCGCTCCCGCTCGTCAGGCTTCCACGGGAGATTGAAAATTAAAACAGAGAAATGTCTTGTAATATTAAATTTTATACTTTTATTTCGATCATATATATATATATATAACACCTTGTTTCTGGTCGTCGGATCTGATAAAGTAATTTGATGTAATGAAATATAGATATGGCCCAGCTGATACGGAATCTTTGCAGATATACGCAAATATTTCTAACATTTCTACGCCATCTTGTTTTCTTCGATATATCTTGTAATTTAAGAGCTTAGAAGATTTTGGCTTATTTTACTTTCGGAAACTTGCTCAATTTCACTTAATCATAACTAATCCTTAAAAGAGACGACATGACAAGATATTTGCGTCTTCAATCGATCTACAAAACATCGTTGGAAATAACTTCTCTTACTGATTAGCCCAGATTTACCTGGTTCATTTTAGACAAACCAATTCTCCTTCACGTCATAAGCTATTGAATCTATTACCGATAAGAAACAACAGAATGTATATGGATGTTTATAAGGGAAAATAAAGATAAAATGAAATCGAATGTTAAATGTTAAAATCTACCCTCAGCATGGCGGTCATTACGTCCTACCATCTGATTTGAGGATATGGAAGACAAAGTGATTTCAGGAGATGTCATACTGACCAAACGATTCCACTTCATGGGGTAGGTGCAAAGAAAGACGGATTTTCTTTTTTCTACACGTAGAAGACGATTTAGAAAGTGCATATTAGTGCCTAAAGATGTGAGCTATTAATTTGATTTTCTCTTGGAGTAGAAAAGTCGAAATATCGCTTTGTCGCCATGAATATACTAGAATCCGCAACTTGCTCTTTTCCGCATCTAGTTGAGCAACAAACAGAAAATAACAACACGACTAAATTATATCTTTCATTTTTCGTTTCTTGTGTGGTTGCTTGCTAGAATAGGCACCTATATTGTTACGTATTTGTTAAGCTAATTAAAAGATTCCCGGCTGATTTGAGGATTTCGAAGAGTAATTTTAGGACATATCATACTGAGCAATCGGTTCAATTCCATCGAGTACGTGCAAAGAAAGACGGAATATCATTATGCTGTCTATTCTCTAACGTCAACTGTAGGTATTAGTCTTTTTTTTAAAATCAAGTCATCCTAACCAATGTAATAAAGCCACTAAAACGCGAGGGGTTACTGAGTGTTAGAGAGTGTGTGAAAAAAAGACACTTAAGGAGAGAAAACATTACAAGAATAAGAATTAAGACAACAAAAGATAACGATTGACATTGAATTTAGTCAAAGTTAACAGGGAAGCAAGAAGAGCTTCATGATAGAAGAAACTGTTAGCATAGAACTTGCGGTTACATCTAGCCATTTCAACGGTAAAATGATGAGATCTTGCCGAAAATTTACTATTGTGCTTACACACATAAACTATGCTTACCCTAGTTCATCAGAAAGACTACCACGGAATTATTTATAGAAAAATGGAAGCTAACTTTTGGCAGTGGGAATGTGAATGAAGGCAATTTGTGACTGAGCAAGCTTCAGCAATAGGGATTGGCTAGCCGGTCTTGCAGCCGGGTATCCTCGAATACGAGTGGCCAGCTATTTATATATATACATTATTGCAATAAGTCTCATTCAGCAAAAAGTCAACACAGAAAAAGTCACCTGAGATTAAAAAGGTTCTAAAGAGATTTTTCGTTTTTTTTCTTCTTTAGATATGACGGACGACAGAGTGTTATACTGGAACATACCTATTCTATTGTTAATAGACTCTCCCATCTATAATAAGTAATAGTAGTAGCAGTCGCCAGTGAGCTCAGTGAGTTGGTGTGTCAGTCGATGTCGGACATTAAAGTATCAGCCACCACAACTAGATTGCTGCGTCGTTAACTATTATATCAAGTTCCTAACGTTTTGTACGTCGAACCTTTTTAGGACCTACTTAGTGAAATACAAGCCTCCACTGTGAAACTACTCTATAACACAGAGTCTCTATACATCGTCCTATATGGTAACTTAAGATTTGTGCAAAAGTTTCCATTTACTCATATTTGTATATAAACCGGGCGTAGGAATTGAACTTGCAATTATTTATCACCAAATTCCTGAAAGAACGCTTTATTTTCACGTCTATAAGTAATACTAGAAAAGAACAAGACGAGATATGTCTAGACATGGGCAGCGTGATTTCAACAATGTCTACGTAGATTATATAAACGGTTCAGTTCAGATTCTTCTGAATGTTTCCAGGATCGAGAATAACCAGAAAAATCCTGAAAAATGCAACCAACAAAACATTGTGATAATAACAACAAAGATGAGGACATGATACGAAATTGGAATAAAGGAGTGGAGAAGATTGAGTTTCGCCAATCTTCCATATTTGAAAAATCTGCCTGACTTCCTTAAATATATGGTTCAAAATAACAAATTTTTAAATTCCGGGACATGGAATATCGAATGCATAAGTGCATATAAAATAAGGTGAATATTCTAATATATATATATATATATATATATATATATATATATATATATATATATATATATATATATATATATATATATAAAATAATAATCACGCATTGAATCAATCAGTAATTAATGCTATTATTGGCGACATCCATCGCTAGTAGTGTTATAATGTATGCATTAAAATACTGTTAATCCATTGAATGATGTGATCCTCATTTATAAAACTTTTCTATGGATTAACGCTACTTTAATGCATACATTATACTCTACTAGCGATGGATGTCGCCAATAATAGCATTAATATTACTGATTGATTCTATGCGTGATTATTTCTTTTTATATAAATTATATGCTGCCTAATGTTTTATGTTTATATCTATATATATATATATATATATATATATATATATATATATATATATATATATATACACACATACATATATATATCTACACACACACACACACACATATATATATATATATATATATAAATATTACAATAAACGTGCAATCAATTTACAAATACATGAATTATTCACACAAAACTAATGCAAATATTAATGATTTAAATGGCGAGACATCCATCTCGAAACAATTCAAATAGTAACAAAACCTCCAGATCCGTTATGAATGAATTGATCCTTGTTTATAAAATTTCTGCCGTAGTAAAATTATTTTTTACTACAATATTTCGTCTGTTCCTACAAACATCTTCAAAAATATAATAGATGTTTTCTTGTTTTTCTCTTAACCAATATCTCACATCGAAAATATATACACATTGTTTCGATGTCCTATTGAAAATGAGATATTGGTTTTGAACAAGAAAAGCAACATCTATTTGAAAAAATTTTTTAAAGTGTTTGCGTTTATACCAAATAGGTAATGAACAAATTATTTTAAAATTTTAACTCAAAGTGGCAGAAATTTATATAAACAAGGATTAATTCATTCATAACGGATCTGGAGGTTTTTGTGTACTATTTGAATTGTTTGGTGAGATGGATGTCTCGCCATTTAAATCATTAACCTTTGCATTAGTTTTGTGTGAATAATTCATATATATATATATATATATATATATATATATATATATATATATATATATTAAGAGAGTTTTATGGTTATACATTCTTTTTATAGATACAAATATTTAAGTAAATGCACTGTTTTATAATAAAACGTATTAATAACATTTACCGGCCTGAATGTCCGAGAAATTTTCATAGAAACTATTCGTCCTCAGACAAAAATCGAACCTGTATACTATACGGAACCGTCATACAGCCTGACGTGCTTTAACGTATAAACATTTATAAATGTATGACATTGTAACATAAACATAAAAAAATGTCTTAAAACATAACATAATAACAGCAATGAGGTGAATAATGGAGCGGAGAAAACTGAATTCCGCCTATCTTCCATATTTTAAAAATCTGCCTGACTTCCTGTTGTGGCCTTGTTAGGGCCAGAAATAAAGACACAAGATGGGAATTGAGTTAAACAAATATATTAACAGAAACAGTAATGCAAACAGATACAAACGAGAGTGTTACAGCAAAAATGTTCGGTCCGATTACCAGAGATAACTGCTGGAAAGTTCACCCCTCCAAAAGGCAGTACCTGCTCCTATTTATAGCTTGGAGAGTCCATGCTTGCGTCGGTAAATTACCATAACACTTCCTTAAATATAGGTGTTCGAAATAGCGAATTTTTAACTTTACCTGGACACGGAATATCGAATGCAATTCTTTAATTCAACCGGCAGACACTAAAATAAGGACTGTATTTTAACATAGCCATCTTGAGTTATTCACGTAATGTTCCAGGGAAGCCTTATTTTGGCAAATTAGATAGGTAGATACAAAATAAGGTTCCTGATTCCTCTTTCTAAAATTCCTTTCGACGTGGTTGTCTAGATAACAGCTTTATTGACTTGTATATGTTTACTCTATATCTATCTTATAGGTGATTCTTATAACCGTGTTCGCTCGCTGTCAGTGGCGGATCTGCTATGAAACTAATGAAGAAGGAGTGAGTTTTTTAACAAAATCGAAACGACTTTTTTTTTAATTTGTTATTAAAATAAGGACATTCTAGTGATAGAATAAGCCAATTGGTTCAAGTAACTAATGTTTGTTCCATAACATTTTCTAATACGCATTACACATGGCTACAAAATTCAACTGTGTTTCGTCAAATGTCAACATTTTCTCGAGGGCTTGCAGCAACCAAACTCAAGACTGTGTGAGCCTCTTCATCTCCCCAGAATATATTCATAGCCTACCTTTTTAATGTTGGATCCTTGAATCTATAGTTGCATACTGTGAAGTGGCCCCCATATTTGTTCAAGTTTCAGGGTCCCCCGCAAAATGTAAATACACCACTAGTCGCTGTGTACATGGTCGACCCCCGATCTTATACACTAGCATAAGAGAACACATTCATTCAGCATGTGGACTAAATTTTCTCCCTGCCGAGTGGATGGAGCGATTCCAGGAGGGCCTGTCTACGAAACTCTGGAATTAGGATGCTGAAGGTAACGTCAATCATCTAAGTGAGAAACCTTTTACTTCCATTAATTCTCCCTCTCTCTCTCTCTCTCTCTCTCTCTCTCTCTCTCTCTCTCTCTCTGTCAGCGTTTCCTACTCTTATTCAAGCTTATTTCCAATCATCACGATTCTAAGAGGAAACGGAAATACCTATATTGTGCCTACTGCGCAGACTCATTAACCTGTTTTTGTTCGATAAAATGTGTAATCTACCGGATCTGTATGTAGTTTTTCACAAAAAAGGTTTTAAACATAGAATAATATTATTCCAATTTAATTTTAGGATAATTCTTATTTTATCTTACATTTGGATGTATTGCTAGGTACATATGATTGTGTTTGACATCCTTATGGGGTCGCAATCGCTGAATGTTTGTGCCAAATTGCCGTATGGTTGTGGTGAGTAGTCATTTCGCAACTGAAATCGATCTATGAAACGGCAATTTTTAAAGATTTTTTGTATCTGTGCATAATAAGCACCACTAATTTTACTTATTTTTTTTTTTTTTTAGAAAAAAATGCGTATTATACATGGGGAATTACGCTACGTTGGACACTGTTAAAAGCTGAAACCGAATGCTTTGTTCTTGCTTTGCAGGACCAATGCTTGCTAACTAGATATTACCAAGCACACATACTGGAAGATTGTGTTACTCGTTATGCAGATTTTCTGATAAATATCCAGAAAGATCTGATCATCTTGTATTAGGTTTGCAGTGTTAGCGACCACTAAAGTCGGCATGATAGAATGAGTCAATATCTATACTGGAAAATATGCAACTTTTACAGGAAAGAAACTGGTATAAACATCACCCACATCGTGTTATAGACTTAGGACCTGTAACAATTGTATGGGACTTTACAATACACACACACAGAATAATCGAAGCTAATCCCTCAGACATCTTGATCAAAGACCACAAGAACAGAATGTGCTCTCTTATTGCCATGACAGTCTCTGCTGATGGCAATGTGTCTTTGAAGATAGTAAAAAAAAAACTATCAAAATCCAAAGTTATTGAAGTGGAAATCTAAAATATGTGGCACATCAGAACATCAATAATTGCACTTGGAGCTTTCGTATTGATTGGAAAATGATCCGATAGACTCACTGAAGGGATTCCTGGTAGCCTATGCCTTAAAGGAATACAAAAAATTGTACTCCCAAGTACAGCTCATACATTACAAAGAGCTTCATGTATGTAAAATTTGTGTAATCTTAGGGTTTGTTTCTTTTACAAAAATACTCAGTGAAAAATATCATGAAGACATTTCTGAACTTAGGTCTCTGGTTGATACCTGGAAACAAATGTGTATATAACAGAAATCTGAGGAAATAATAAAAATAATAATAACAATGAAATTATCCAATTACTGCATCAATTTTCCTTCAATTTTAACTCGTTTTGTTCGATCTATTTTGCTGGCTAACGTTAATTTTAGGGGGAGGGAACAAATTTTAAGATTTAAGTAAACCCCGTTCTAAAAAGTCGAGCTCCATGCACTAACAGGATAACTAGTTCCCGTAGTCTTGTTCAGTAGGAATTAATTAAACCAAAGAAATGCATGAAATGTACAAATTATTAAATCCACGTAGTGGTCCCAAACATTTAACCTATAGACACACACACACACATACATACATACATACATACATATATATATATATATATATATATATATATATATATATATGGAGAAATATAGTTTGAAGATGTGCTATATTTATGGGATAAAGTGCTCAATATCAGAGATAGAGCGTATGTAAATATAAAAGTGAACATTGAAGTCAACACTCAGAGGCTTTGTGTGTTGACGTCAATGTTCCTTTATATATATATATATATATATATATATATATATACATATAATTTGTGTGTGTGTGTGTGTGTGTGTGTGTGGTATTTATATTATTCATTCATTAATTTATTCAGTCACTACTCCGTCTATTTCTGAAGTCCATGGTGACATTCAAGACAAAATTGTAGCTTATTGATGCTGGGCTCAAATGAGTCGACAACACACACACACACACACACACACACACACACACACACATATAATATATATATATATGTATGTATGTATGTATGTATGCAAATATATATATATATATATATATGTATGTATGTATGCTTGTGTGTGTGTGTGTGTGTGTGTCTTTACTTTATTTTGCGACTTGCGGTGAATGGATAAAGTGGGAGAAAATCACAGGTTAGGATTGCGGACCCAGGTACTGAAGGAGAGAAATATCCTGTGAACCTCTAGCCAGCCTCTCTCCACACAAGAATCGGACCTTTTTTGTAACATTTGGACACCCACTCTACTTCACGTGGCCACGCCTTCTTCCGGTATGTCGCCTTCGTAGCTTTGTATTGCCACTTCACTTCCGACATGCGCCGAGGCAACTTCGTGTGGCCACGCCTCTTCCTGCATGCGCCCAAGCAAGCAACATTTCCTTCCGCTCGGGACACCTGTGTGTCATGTTTATTTTAGCCACCGGATGCATTTTCTCTTTATGCTATCACCAGTTCCGATTTCCGTTCACACACTGATGCAGCGGAAGTAAGGTCAAATGTTTTTCCTTAACCGATTCCCAACAAAATAAAGCAATGACTTGGCGGTTCCTTTTGCACCGCAGATGTTCATGTTAACCCGTCCCTTCATTTAGATGTTCCTCCGTCCAGTGATAAAGCCGATGACCTCTTAGATGTAGCCCCTACGTTCAGGCTGGCGACTACTGATCATTTGGCATAGTTGAGTTGGTGAGAGGCGTTCCCCTTAACCAGTCGGATCGGCAAACCCTTCCGACTACTTTCAAACAGTTTACCAGCCAGGTCGATGCCGTTGCCCGGGATGTATCCGTCGCAGTGCGCATGCAGCTTCTTAGAGCAATGTGTGAGTTGAATGTAGGATGAACCAGTACATTTCAGCATCCCAATTCCCCAGGAGTAAAGTAGAGTCAACCGCTTTGCTGCAAAGGTACTGCCACGTACTTTACACCCCATAAACCTCATTTATATTATATTTATATAAATATGTTGGAAAATGCTCTAATCGATTCGTTGTTCAGCCATGTTTATATAAACGATATCTGATTAAAGTCTATTAATAGGGTAAGACAATTAATTACCTTCGAACATAAGTAATTACTGCTACTGTCAATATGTTATTTAATATCTGTGAAATATTTTAGCAACCGATCCAAGTGACATAAATTTGTCCATGGAACGGATATTGCGGTCAGGTTCCCTTGACTGTAAGTACCGTTGATATTCGTTGATACTTTACAATTCTGATGGACTTCCATTTGTATTTATTCTCCACGCATGCGTACATTCACTCTAGGCGCATATAAATTTATTCTCCATTAATTTCTCACTTTCTCGTTAATACGTCAATCAATAGATTCCCTTCTACCACGAAAAGGAGAAAAACCGTACTGTATGAAGGCTTCATTTTGATGTCATCTCAATATTTGGATGGCTATTGTTGTATTTCATGCGTGAATAAATTTCACCCATGAATAAGTGGCTCCAAAATAGCCAGATTTAGTTTGTATTCTGTCACGTAAATGAATTTAATGGACCCCAAAGCGCAGGATTTATGCCCCATATTTCTGAATCCCTCGTAAACATTATCGGCAGTTAATCGTTATATGCTGTCCTTGTGACGAATTAGGATTGAACGAGTGTTTTGTTGACGGCACGTTAATCGATACTTAACCAGTTAGGATTTAACAAAATGCTACCTTTGAGAAATCATTTCTAGATTTCGCCACTCAGATTTTATCCAGATAGTTAATAACTGTAAACCCATCAATTTTCCTTTTTTTTAAATAATCGTTTCCTCTTATCAATTTAAAAGTAAACAATAATAGAAATATCTTCGTTGGCATATTCACGACGTTTCAGCCGTGGTACGCTCCGACCTTGTTCAGGATCTGTTTAAATTTCCTAGATGAGGTATTGTAAATATTTACACTACTTACATTCTTCGGGCCATTGTCCTCATCTTTATTGCTATATTCACGACGTTTCGGCCGTTGTATGCTTCGGCCTTCTCAATGATCTGTCTATATTTCTGAAATGAGCTATTAATTCCGGAAACGAGTCGCTTTTATACAGCTATTGTAACTATTTACACCATTTAGATTGTTCAGTGTGTTGTCCTCATCTTTATGGAAATATTCACGGCATTTCGGCTGTAGTATGCTTCGGCCTTCTTCAGGATCTGTCTATATTTCTGAGATAAGTTATAGTCACAGTTTTCATTATTACATTGTTCGGGCTGTTGTGCTCTTCTTTATTGTCATATTCATGAAGTTACAGGCGTTGTACTGTTGACGAAATAAAGGGTTCATTTCGAAAATTTCAATCACCCGAAGAAGGCTGGAGCGTACAATGGCCGAAACGTAAATAGGGCAGATATTAGTAATATTAATCGTGTCATTATAAGGGAATAATCATTGAGAGAAAATCTCTCAATTAATATAATTTGTTCGGAAAATAGGTTTCCAGAAAAGACTTATCGCCTTTCAGTAGGGGGTCTTCTTTCTTGAGCATTATTAGAATTCGTGTGGATTGTCAAACAACTGGGTTATATTATTGTTTCCTCATTTGTATATTGATTTCAGTTCTTGCTGTTGTTATAATTCCCGTAGTCGATAGGTTAATTTTGTTTAGCGGCAAATAACCTCTATGGATTATTTCATGCAGAAATTTAACTATTTTGAACGCGATTGTATGCCTTCAACTACAGGTAAAATGGGCCATATTACTAGAAAAAATGTATTGTTGGTAATTTTTACTATAAATAGATATTGTTGGTCATTTTTATATTAAAATATATTGCTAGTATTTTTGCTATAAAAATATATTTTTGTACTTTAAGAGTGTTCTTTTGGTTGGGGCTCCTGATTTGCCCATAGCGAGGACCCTTATAGGTGCTACCACTCCGGATCAGGGTGGACATGCGAACAACAGCAATTAAGATGTGGTTCTACACTCCTCAAATACTCAAATCTCCCAATGTTCTTGCTGCCGAATGTAGTTTACACCCAGGTCTCAAATGATGTGGTTTCTGGTCAGATAAAATTACGATTACAAAATAGTATAGTTTCCATCAATGTTTCATATAATTAATAAATGATTCAATCCTAAAGTAAGTATCGCGTGTTGTGGTCTAACGGGTAACGAGTTCGAATTCAACTCGGGTGGGTTACATTCAATTTCCACAGAAATAAATTTGCGAATGGTAAGACTGAATTTCTTCAACTGAGCAATTCAACTCATTTTCTGGGTTGAATAACTGGGTCGTATAGACTTGATTGGCAAGCAATCTATGCCAGTAAGAAACGGCAACACACTGCTTCAAAATCTACTGCCTGGTCAGTCATCAATCGAAAGATACATGATCGCCCAACCGTGTATCACTTATAGCATTTAACTGTTTGACGAGTAAACACCATTGGGGAAAGTATGAATCCATCTGTTCTCCCGCCAGAATAGCAGGACAGACTGAATCCTATAGCCATGGTCGACAACCAGTCTACGGCAGAAAGAAACGGCAACCTAGTGCTTCAAAATCTTCTGCCTGGTCAGTCATGAAACGAAAGAGACATGATCGCACAAGCGTGTATCACGTATGGCACTCAACTGAGTGACGCGCAAATATCCTTTGGGAAGGTATGAATCCATCTGTTTCCCTTACAGAATAGCAGGACAGCCTGGGTCCCATAGCCTTGGTTGACAACCAGTCTAACGCAGAATGTTATGGCAGCCTACTGCGAGAATACCTACCATGTCAGTCATCAAATACTGAAGTGTGTATCAGGCAAGACACTTAAGCAACTGAACTCATATAGATATATATTTAATAATTTTGTATTTAGGCAGCAGTCCCTCTTTTATACTAGATTCATTAAAAACGAGTGACAAGGTACTGAAGTTATTTTTTTTTTTAATTTTCTTGTGTTTGTTAATATTTTCTTCTTTTCTGGACATAGATTAATTTGGAATCGTGCGAATGTTCTGTATGACCGAGCGTTTTCGGCTATGTTGTTTTGTATTACCAACGAGTATGCTGCGGATAGAGTTTGGTTGGTCTCTGCGTGTATTTAAATGAGGCCTAATTGAGCTATATTTAAATATATTACAAATATAACAGTCTCATCCATTTGTAAAAACGGTTAAAAATTATGGATGCATTATTAATAAAAAATAATTAAAAAAAAAACACGCTGTATAATATCAAATATGAATACGGTCATAGTGTGCTGACCGTGTTTGGAAAATAATATATTCCTCGACCTCTAGATACATACATAAAACGATCCAAACATTCAGTTAAAATTAAAAATAAAATTATCTTAGATAATGGCTAAAAGTATAGCCGAATGTATTCGGTCAATTTCTACATAATCTATACAGAGAAAAAAGAAAAATTTAAGAACAAAAGAAAATGAAATAAATAATTAATCGCAGTACCTTAGAAGGGTGTTTTTTAAAGAAGCTTATTAAACTCACTTCAATATACAGTTTCCTATGAAGAAGGATACCTTATTTAATGTATAGTGATTTTGCGAAGCGTAGCTCAGATGTGGCACTAGACCGAAAGTATGAGACACCCAGTGAGGATCGAACTCACTAGAGAGACTGAGACTATCACAGAGGGATAAATATATTTTTTTTGCCTATTGAATTAGATTTGGCAGTTCTATTTAATTTACGTGGACTGAGCACGAATCTTTACTCGCTTTTGCTCTATCAGGCCCTGAGTCGGCTCAACGCCGCTTCTCGTTCGTCGTCTTTTCTCAATACTCGCCTAGTCTTTATGCAGTTACACATTATACAACTAGGTTTTATCTAGGTATCTGTACCTATAGTTACTGTATTGTTTTATTATATATACTTTTATATGTTTCACCCTAAATATATTTTTAATTTTGTCATATTTAACTCATTTTAATATTAGGAAATTAAGCTAAAAATCTCATTCTAGAATTGTTTCGACTGCACCTGTTTTCTGTAGTATATCCTAGAGGAACAACTAAAATATATATAAGCGACTTGTTTTCGGAATTAATCAGCGAATTGAATCAGTCAGTAAATTAAGTTTGGGCATTGATATAATTTTGAATTGGTATTTGATTTGCTAAGGAATTTCGAATTAGCATATGAAGTAATTTTGAATTGGTATATGATTTAATATGTAATTTTGAATTGGTATATGATTTAATAAGTAATTTTGAATTGGCATATAATTTAATAAGTAATTTTGAATTGGCATATTATTTAATAAGTAATTGTGAATTGGAATATTATTTAATCAGTAATTTTGAATTGGTATATGATTTAATAAGTAATTGTGAATTGGCATATTATTTAATAAGTAATTTTGAATTGGTATATGATTTAATAAGTAATTTTGAATTGGTATATAATTTAATAAGTAATTTTGAATTGGTATATGATTTAATAAGTAATTTTGAATTGACACATGATTTATTACGTAATTTTGAATTGGCATATGATTTAATAAGTAATTTTGAGTGGGTATATGATTTAATCAGAAATTTTGAATTGGTATATGATTTAATAAATACTTTTGAATTGGTATATGATCTAATAAGTAATTTTGAATTGGTATATTATTTAATAAGTAATTTTGAGTTCGTATATGATTTAATAAGTAATTTTGAATTGTGATATAACAGATGTTTTATATTGTACCTACTTATCGCGTTTTTAGTTTAATAGCTTTAACTATTTCATCATAAGGTCTTATTAAAACCAAGACAGCAATTTTCAGCTGTCCATAAATAAGAACATAAATAGACTGTTGACAAGAATCAGGACCTGTCAGCCGTAAAATGAATTTAAATTCGTATTCAGCGCATCGAATTTACCTAGATTCAAGCATCAGATACTATTCAATAAAATTTGCATTTAATCTTCCCTAATAATGTGATTAAGTCCCAATGAAGATCACTCTACAAGAGCTATCTTAAATGCCACCCTAAGAGGTGCATTCATGCCTTTCCCCCAGGGTATTTGTGCGTAAGTGAATATAAAGACCCGACAAGAATTGTAACTCGGCCCTCCGTTTAACAATTCCGAAAGGTTATACATTACACCACCTGCGCATTCAAGTTTACAGCTCATGGTATTTCCTAGCAGTCACTCATCAAATTACTGAGCAAGCTCGACGTTGCTTAACTTCACTGATAGTACGTGACCAAAATGTGAATAAACAATTATTTTACGCATGAAAAATTTATTCTGATTGATTTGGCTTGTTTTGTTTTACGACATATCATCCTCAATGGGTTAATTAATCCCAACAAGATTTTTATCACAGGTAATATTTTTCCAACAATTGTTTGTACGGAAAGTAAGGACCTACGTACATCAAACTGTGTTTAAATTAAGTCACGGCAGAAAAATTATCGTTGAACTTTTAAAAGGTAAGCTTATGTATTAATGTAATACTAAAATGAAGAGGTCAGTTTTCAGTTCTTCTGTAGTTTATTATTGCCTATCGCATCTACCTCACTACCTGTTGTGATGAAGGCCCAATTGCTTCTTCAAAAATGTATTGCTCGTAATAATTATTTACAAAAATATATTGCTGGTAATATTTTTTTTCCTTCAAAAATATATTGCTTGTATAATTTTTTCTCAAAAGTGTATTGCTGGTAATATTTATTTTCTTCAAAAATATATTGCTAGAGTTAATTTATTGCTGGTAATAACTTTTTTCCTCAAATAAATTTATTGCTGGTATTAAAGCCTATAATACATAGTGTTTTGACGCCATTTTGGCGGGTAAATATTTGGCCATAATTGAGAGCCTAACAGATGCTACCACCCTGGGTCAGGATGGACCAGGGAACGCCAGCAATTAAGAGGTGGTTCCATGCTCCTCAAAACCAGAGGCTTTGCTGTTAGACGTAGTTTATCGTCTTATCCCGGACGCAATTTACCCTGATATAACGCCAGTAACATAACATTATATAATGCAACACGAAATATTTATTCATAGTATAAATGCATTGATAATAATTTTACTATGGAAATATATCTTAACTTTTAATACAGGACTTCACAGAAGAATGAAGAAGAAAAAAGGAACCGCTCAAAAGACAATTTCTAAAACAGTCTGTAGTGATGCAAAGGGCGATTACCTCCCTTTGCATCAACGAAGTCAGGAGATTGCTGGTAATTGACATCAGTTAATAGAGTGACGAAGGGCACTACTATTTACTAGTACGGAATTGCCTCCCTTACCTAACAAGGGAGGTAATTACGAATTTAAAAATAAAATTTATTGAAACAAAAAAAGTACAGTTGACCACTGATGACTATTTACTGTATCTGGTTTGGGCCGAAATATTAAATGCACTCTTTGAACTTAAGAAGGTTTTTTCTTGAGATAAAAAAAAAAGAATGCAGGTCCGATTCCTCACGGAAGCATAATTTTTTATATCCAATATTCGAGAAAACTTAGAAAGAATATGTAGCAGAGGTAAGGTTCGAATTCTGCCGGAGGAGGCATATTTTTCTAATAAGATTTCTCGGATATTCAGGCTCATAAATGGAAATAAATAAATATGCAGTTTAATCACTAAACAGAGCATCTACCCACTAAACATATGCCGCGTCTTGGGTAAGATGATAAACCACATCCAACAGCAAGGCCATTGATCAGGAGGTTTTGAGGAGCTTGGTGGTAGTACTTTTCAGGGTCCCAGCTATGGAAAAATAGTTACCCCCAAAACGCGTCAAAACACAACTAAATTATAAAAATAGGTTTTAAAACCAGCAATACTTTTTGTGGAAAAAATATTACCAGCATTACATTTTGAAAAAGAAAAATATTACCAGCAATACATTTTTGAAAAAATTATATTACCAGCAATAAAAATCTTGATGGCATCAGATAACCAATTGAATTTGATGTACCGTAAAACAAAACAAAACAAAACAAAATAAAAAACAAATCAAACCGGATATACCACCATCTTTGTCTACATCTTACTTATTATAAAACGCAGATTGTGTGTGTGTGTGTCAGTACGTTTATATATTGGATCGGATTTCCTACATTTTTCAACCGATTTCAACAAAACTTCACATGACTACCTAAAATTACCTTGCGGTGGTTCTGACAGCGCCAAAAATTGGAAAAAACACCATTGCTTTTGCATGAAATCAATTTGAAAACACGATAAAACACGATTCTGTCGCAGGAATGGAAGGGGGACAACTCATATCGAGTTATACTTATTATAAAACCCAGGTTGTTTGTGTGCGTGCGTGTGTGTGTGTGTTCGTTTATATATGGGATCGGATTTCCTACATTTTTCAACCGATTTCAACAAAACTTCACTTTTTTTTGGCAAGTAGTGTTTCTTATTGTCTTGCACACTTTTTTTTTCTTTATTTTTACATTCAGAATGCTTTTAAAATTCCATTTCCAAGACAATTGTTTATAATAAAATTCTATTCAATCGGTAGACTCATAACGATTGAAAACAACGTTTTTGTTTGAGTTTGACCAATTCGTAAAAACAAAAAAAACTAATTAAGACACGTGTGTCCGTCTACCTTAAACAATAATCTTTGTCCATTTTATTTTTTAGTCTTTATGATGGTCGATACTTGATCTATCTCTTACTGTTACATCCCCGGGCAACACCGGGCTCTACTGCTAGTTAATTAATAAGAATGTCATTTAGATTTTTTTTTAGTTAATATTCGCATTTTTTTCTTTTTTTGTTTTGCAGTTTTATCAAATCTGTCATGTTGATATTTCATGACCGCTCGGAATGAAGTAGCAATTTTTGAACTCCCCAATCTTATCTTTTTCGAAACCAAACTTTCAAGTGTACCTGCTTTACTCATGCGGTTTATAGTTACGATAAAGGCAACAAAAATGAAGTGAAACATACCCGAGGTTCCAAAGTGGGTATGATGCTTATTTTTATTTCTATTTACAGATTTTATAAATGCGACTTTAGTGAGTAGCTACTTCAATAGTTAAATACATAAGATTATTTATGGGAACATTTCATAGTACATGAAATAAAGATGGTGGAGTAGTGTGCATGCACAAATAACAGATGAATTGATTTGCAATGCAAAGATAACATTTATTAAAACAAAATTAACAAAAGTAAGTTTTAAACAAGAGTTTCTTTTGTATACACAACGAAATGTTCATTAATATGTTATAGTGGGAACTTTGTTGGTGTGGTTTCTGTGAAGTATTCGCAGCCCTTGTAGCTTTAGCGTGAAAAGTTCATGTCAGTAGTTCGGGAGAGTTAATTTAGGGTTTGTTTTATATTCGAGAGCTGCTGATGATACAGGGCTTATTTAAGCTACTACTACTACTAAGTTTTATTTTAGAGCTGCTGCTGATAATTTTATTTTAGAGCTGCTGCTGATAATATTATTTTAGAGCTGCTACTGTTACTATGTTTAATGCCACTACACGACCTTGGAGATTAACCTCTATATACTGTATATAATGGTTCGATGTTGTAAATTTAAAACATGATGCTATTAAATACTAACACCCATTTGCGATTTTTGGACCACAGTATATTAGTAATAAGGTACTAAATATTGACAATAAGCTGAGTAAATATTAAGAAACCGGAATTGTTCGTTAGAAACAAAGAAAAGAGTCCTGGATTGCTATGCGATATCAATCCTCTTATGTGGCAGCGAATTTTGGACGACCCCTTCATGGATGAAGATAATACTAGAAGTAAGAGAAATTCAGAAGGTTGCAAATGTAGGTGTGCAGTAAGTATTATTTCAATGTTGGTAGTATTATAATAGCGGTTCGCCGGGTCTCACCCCGATTGACTTCTTTTTTCTGGGTATGTGTAAAGGATAGGGTCCGCAAACAACGTTCGGTTGATACCATGATTTAATTTATACGAAAGGCTTGTCAGGAAATTGATGCTGATAAAGACCTTTCTGCTAGAGTATGCATGAGTGTCCATTCTCGTCGAGAGGAATGTGTGAATGCCGCGGGCAAGGAGTTTGAACATTTCAGGGATGGACATGTTTATTATTGACATGTTTATTATTGATATGTTTGTATAACCAATACAATGAGTTTTGTGCGTACATTTTGTTTTTCGTTACCGTATTCCTAATTTTGCAAACTTCAGGATACTGAGAAATTCATAGAGCATGACCGATGAAGTTTTAAGAAAAATGGGAACATATTGGACGCGTATACTCAGAATCAGGATGACGTTGTTGAATTTTACTGATTCATTAACAAAAAGTTGGGCTTGGAGAATTTGACACTTACAGGACATATTGATGGCAAAGTTGACAGAAGGAGGAAGCGATTCACGAACTTATGTGAACTGATGGCGAATTATGTTATGAGGAAGGATAAAATAACAAACATTACCCAGAGCTACAAAGAATAGGATGTTGTGGAGAGGTATGATCACGTACATCCTGAAGGGTCACGACGAATAGAAAAAGATCATGGAGTTGTATTAGCCTTTAAAAATAATTTGGATTTTATTACACAATTTTATGATTTTCAGTTATTTGTTTTCACAGGATTTTATAGGTATAGCAAAATGACAAACACTACTCAGAGCTACAAAGAATAGGATGTTGTGGAGAGGTATGATCATTTATGTCCTGAAGGGACACGACGAATAGAAAAAGATCATGTCTTTGTATTAGGCTTTAAAAATAATTTGGGTTTATTACACAATTTTCTGATTTTCAGTTTTTTGGTTTTCATAGGATTTCATATGGATGATAAAATTAAATCTACTAGGAGCTACAAAGAATAGGATGTTGTGGAGAGGCATGATCATTTACGTCCTGAAGAAGATCATGGCTTTGTATAAGGATTTAAAAGTATTTTGGGTTTTATTACACACTTTTCTGATTTTCAGTTTTTTTTATTTTCAGAGGAGTTCATATTACAAGACTAAAAGCACGGTTTAAAAAAAAACAATTCAAAATATTCACTATAGATTAATATAGTCTAAAGCCGTTTATTCGACCATCGATATATAAAGTTTTTACACGCCTCTATAGACGCAAATAAATCTATTCGACAATGCGATACACTGTAAAACATGAGTGGATATCATTATACAGAAATTATAAGACGAATATCTAATTTGTTCTGGAAGTAAAACATACTAAATTAAATTACCTTTGTGATATAGAAGTTTTTTTTGATAGACAAAGGAGAAGAGTGTCTGTATAAATCCATTATCTGCGTTGTTAGTTTTGGAAATATAATAAATTTAAAAAAAAAAAATTTTCCTTAATGATTGATTTTGTTTAAAATGCTATCAACCAGGGAATTTTTCCTTCGCTCGGCGCTTGAAATAAAAAAGAATGACTCACAGATATTTGGTTTCACTGAGTGGGTTTTTCTTTGTAAAGATTTTAAAGATTGTAAAGAAAGTTGTAATTGGTTGTTGAACATTTAAAATCAGTAATATTCTTTTAAAAAATATTTCTCGCTTACGACTAGAAGTTGTTACAAGATCTGAACTATGTTAATTAGATAGTCAACAGAATTCGATCATACATTAAGTCGATACCACGGAAGTCCTTGTTAAACTATATATGGTATTGTACTGTCGTAATTGTAAAAAAAAAAACAACTTTTTTCGTTTTAAACTTCACTCATTTTATATGATCACATCCACAGAGATTTCTTCCTCTCATCCTATAGAAATCGTCATTCAAATACTCCCTCAACTGTATATATATATAGATCTGATTGAGGAATTATATAGACACACAAACTTCTACATGTCTGGAGAAGAGCCCTCTAATAAATCATTTCAAACTTCATCAGGAGAAGCTGCTAGAGTCAATCATTTTAATCTCTTCGTAGAATATACTATGTGCATTTTTTAATCATTTTATCTCAAGCAAGGCAATAAAGCCACTAAGACCCAAGACATAAGATAACGACTGACATAAAATTTAAATATTTGAAGATCAATGTTGAAAAAGAAAGCCGGAAAAGAGTTCCACAAGTAAGAAGTGCGAGAGAAGAGACTTAACCTAGAACTTACGGATACATCTAGTTAATTCTACTGCCAGCCTACTAGAGCGCTTAAGTTCATAAAGACTAGCGGTGAGTAATACTTATTTTGAAAAAAGAAAAATATATAGCAGAAGGCCAAAAGGGAGGATAGACTTGTCTTCAATTTGTCTTTTCTTAAACTTAATTAGCCACAATTACTGACCCAAGCATACTACCACGTTCCTTACACCAAAACCACATATTTTTGCTTATCATTCTTACTACAGTCACCGTAATGCCTCAAAGTCTCTATGAAGTCCTAAATAGTTCCTATATGTACAATTTGTCTGTGAGAGCGGGGATAAAAATTACATGAAAATATTTATGGAAAATAAGGCACGAGAAATATACGTTTCGGCGGTACAAACATAGATGTGAAGAGATGGGCAGTAATACATTAGACACCATATCCCAGACGAAAATACTTATAGAAAATAGCGCTCATGTTTTCCCTCCCGAGGCCAGTTGGGGGAGATCTATCGATGACATAGGTATAGATAGTTGGGCTAAGAATGAAATAGAAGATTAAAAAAAATCATCCTTTACAAAATGAAGTAGAACCAGATAAACATTATTCGGACTAATGTCCTCATCTTTATCCACTGTGTCATGTGTTCCTATCATGTGGATAATAGCGTTAGTTAGATCCAGTCACAGGAGCCAAAAAGTGTGAGTTCAATACCCGGTTAAGGCAGTAGAAAACTTGGAGAGGGGAATTAACAGGAGATAAATGACAACTGACATGCATTAAACATGAGACGTGGAACTAGAAAAGTCTACCCGAGTGAGCGAAATAAAGGGTTCAGTTCGACATTCCAACTACCTGAAGAAGGCCGGAGCGTACAACGGCCGGAACGTTGTAATGAATATGGCAACAAAGATGAGGACAATAGTCCAAATAATGTAAATAGCAAACGAGATAAACCTCTCCAAAACAAAAATTATGATCTAGAATTGAAGGGAAATCAGTGAGGCCATATTCTGAATCTGTCAAAAATTGTGGACAGGCTTCTTTTCCTATTGTATTTTAGAACATAGGTGATCATGGCTTTTCTTGCTCTAAATAATTCATATATTTTACGATCTGTTTATATCTCTGAGACGAGGCTTTACGATTATTTTCCTTATTTACATTATTCGGACTGTTATCCTCATCTTCATTGCCATATTCACAACGTTTCGGCCTCTATATCACTGAGATGAGGTATTATGATTATTTCCATTTTTTACATTATTCCGACTGTTATCCTCATCTTCATTACCATATTCACAACGATTCTACCTCTATGTCTCTGAGAAGAGATATGATTATTTTCATTATTTACATGATTCCGACTGTTATCCTCATCTTCATTGCTATATTAACAACTTTTCGGCCCTTGTATGCTCCGGCCTTCCTCAGGTGACTGGAATTTCAAACCGAACCCTTTATTCTGTCCACCGGCGTAGACTGTTCTATTTCCACGTAGCGTGACTCTTCTGAATGTCTCAGTTAAATTCAATTCAACTCTCCAAGTGTTTTGGTTCACTACTGCTGTAGCCTCACAACTCTTTGGGTCTAGTCACTGGGTCTACCCCACGCCTTTACCCATTGGACTATAAGTCCTTGAGGACACACGTGTATGAATTTCTAAGACTTATAAACCTAAAGTCTCACCAACGTTTTTTACCAGTGCTCATATTGCCATTTTTCGTTATTATTGTATTTTTTAACAGAACTTACATTGCAATTTTGTGTTGTTATTCATTGCTTTTCTCTAGAACTCCTTATTATTGGTTCGCATATTGTATTCCTTTCTATGCTTGGTCGGCTCAGGAACTAGAACACCCTACACGGGTGGACGAAATAAAGGGTTCAGTTCGAAATTCCATCACCTGAAGAAGGCTGGAGATCACAATGACCGAAACGTTGTGAATATGGCAATGAAGATGAGGATAACAGTCTGAATAATCCCTGATATGTAGCTCTGTATGTTTGGCAGGCAAGTCTACATTCTGTCCTTGCTTCTTGATTCACCCCAATCAAGGCGATAATTCCACTAAGACGCAAATTATTATTGAGAGTGATAGAGAACGAGAAGACTTTAGAAGGGACCGAAAAACAGTAATGTGATAAACCTATACCCCCCTGTTTAAAAGACCAACCAGGCAATAAAAGAACTTATCTCCTCATATCGAGGAAAAAAAAAAACTAGTAAATAAAATTTCAGAGTTTAGGGAGAGACGTTAAAAGTATAGTATGGAGTAGACTTTAGAATGAGTCAAATCCCAATCCTAAACAAGAAACAAGGGATAAAACGCTACCCCTTTTCAAAAGACTGAAGAGAAGTAAGAACAGGGTGATAGGCAAATTTATCTACTCTTATAAAAAAATCTACCACCCTGTTGAAGATTTCTGACAGTTACCTTTATGAGACTAATATCAATCTATTGTTATCCATGTGCCTCATTTTATTAAGAGTATGTCCGCAGATAAAACATGGCAGGTCTTTTCGATTGCTTAAATAAATCCGGTGAGGACACTCTCATCTCATTTCTTATCGGCAAGTTTTATATGAGGTTTCCGTATTTTTCGCTAATAAATCTTACATAATAATTGGATCTTTTGTTAAGAAGAGAAGATTGTTATTTAGAAGTCTATGCTGAGATGCTCTCGCTTCAAACAAGCAAACCTTCCCCAAAACATTTCTAATGTTGGTTTTAATGTTTACGAGTGGGTTGCGTCAAAATTTTCAAGTACCGCGTCTAATAAATGTCTCCTGTTTAATCAAAATTAAACGCAAAATAAATTGACAGTCTTTAAAGGATAAGTTCGCCTGAAAGTCATGATCGTGTGTGCCGTGTCTCTTAAGGACGTAAACGATCATGGCTTTCCACTTTTCCCTATCCTTGTAGCTCTCAAGTTTTGTCCCTTTGCTATTCACCCCCACCCCCGAAAGCCATGATCTGTCATCCACCTGCTTAAGTCCGCAAGGTATGTGATGCGTTCCTTTCCCTTGTTTCTCTTTCCCTCAATTCGACCAGTGAGTATCAGATTCTCCACGCCCTCCTTTCTCATTACGTGTCTCAGAAATTTCACCTGCTTCTTCTTCCTGATGTTAAGTATAAGCTTCCTCTTTGTTTGCATCCTCTCCAAAACCTTATCGTTGCTTATACGCTCGATTCATGATATCCTTAGCATTCTTCTGTAGAACCAGTCCTCTGCCGCTTCGAGTCTCTTTTCTTTGTTACCAAAGAAATCCTCCTGGCTAGCAATACTCTGCCTAGCTTTTAGGATGCCCAATACGTCTACGGATCTCAGTGTCGCAATTGCCTTCACAGATATTAATTTTTCCGTACTTTACTTGATTTTAGTGTCTCCGACCTGTAAATCACATTTTGGATTCATCCTTTTACTGATGACTGTTCTGTCTTGAACTTCATATGAAGTTGTTTTGTAGAAAGATGACCGAACTTCTCTACCCGAATTGTCGAACATGGAGTCGTCCATTCACCACGAAGAGAAGGTATGCTCATTGGAACGGTCGCCGCACACTGGGTCGCAAGGCGTAGCGTTTGAGTAGTAGGCATTCCCACATTGAACTACAGTATATTCTATAATATGAATTATAAATCCCTGTCTCTCATGTGATTAAACCTGTTCTTTACTCAAATTCTGTTCCAGGCTTTCCTTACAGTATTACTAACCAGAGCTACGAGCGTTATATGAAATTTATAACAGAAGTGTGTCTTGGTCACGTGACCATCACCACTATTATCTGCGCACACACACACACATATATATATATATATATATATATTACAGTGTGCAGCTTATATTTTATACCATAAAGAAACAATTTATACAAAGAATTAAATACCAATGTTAATATTATTAATGGCGAAATCTCTTCACTAACTGGACTTAATCATACAATAACTTACTATCAATTCCTTGAATAATAACATAGTTTTATTCGAGTTGTTCTCTGATAGAAGACACATGCCAAGCAATTTCGACAATTTCAAATAGTCATCTTCAGGGCGCAATTTTCTCATACGTAGAAAACACTAACACGAAAGAAAAAAAACACCTTTCGGTCTACACATATTTTATCTCATTAGATGATGTTAACGAAGTGATTTCGCCATTAATCACATTGACATTGCTATTTTTCATTGTATAAATTATTTCTTTATGTGACAATATATATATATATATATATATATATATATATATATATATATATATATATATATATGTAAGGGATTAATACAAATATAAAATATTTGCAATTTATTTGATTGATGTTATATTCAGCACCCCGAAACGAGTGTTCCGTAAAAGAAGAACCTTTTGATATCTGTCTATATTTCTGAGATGAGGTATTATATGCACTATTTATATTATTCGGACTATTGTCCTCCTCTTTATTGCCACATTTATCACATAGTTTTGGCCGTTCTGCAACGTTTCAACGGCCGAAACTTTGTGATAAATGTGGCAATAAAAAATAGTGTACATAATGCCTCATCTCAGAAATATAGACAGATACTGAAAGACCGAAACGTTGTGATAGTTATGCCAACAAAGAGGAGGGCAATAGTCCGAATAATGTAAATAAAGAATCTTTTAGTAGTCGTTTCGTTTAACCGTCGGGAGGTATCAGCAATTGTCTGCGGATTTTCTCATTTTCGTTATTTTTATATTAAATTAAAAAAAAATACTTTAAGCGTTTTTTATTGCTGTTAGTTTGCTGTTTTTTATCATCATCTTCTGCTGCTGCTGTTTTTTATTCTTCACGTGTGTTTGCGCGCACATGCGTGTGTACGCTTGTGTTCGTGTACGTCTGTACGTATGTGTTTGTGCATATCGTCGTTATTCTTTATCTTTTGAGATAAAAAGAGAAAACGATAACTTTGAAATTACAAATTAATGCAATATATATATATATAATACATGTATAATATATATATATATATATATATATATATATATATATATATATATATATATAGTTAAAAGTTTGTCATTAGCTGATTGATATACCTTCAGCATCCCGACTACAAATTTTCTTAGACGGACAAGCCCGTCAATTGACTGCTTATATTTCTCCTTTTTTTTTCTTTTCTAATGCACTTATCATTCGAGCAAGTTTTTTCGCATTGTTTTTGTCCGTCTATGCATTTGCGCGCATACGGAAATGCGCCGATCTGTGTGGATGTCTGCTTGCGCCCGTGCGTCCGTCTGCGAGGATGAAGTGCTTGGAGGGTGTCGTGATTATTTGACATTTTATTCGTTGATGTTGTTCTTTCTTCACTTGGCACTCATTCCTTAGCCTTTTCTCTTTTTTTCCTTCTCCTTTCTTTCATGTGTTGTTATTTTGTTTCTGTTTTTTTCTTCAGACATTTTATCGTTTTTCATTTCGAAGATCCGAGATTGTACAACCGTCAATAAATAGCACATTCTTAAAAAAACATCTTTCGGTCTACAAACAATGATTTCGTCTTCAAGTTTTCACTTTAAAGGAAAAAAAAATTACAGACTGATGATGGAGACATGGATCTTCGAAAGTACTCGCTTAACTTAAGACATATACTCTAGAAACATCTGACAGCAGTTTTATAAATGAGGAACACATCATTCAATGGATTAACAGTATTTTAATGCATACATTATGTTCTACTAGCGAAGTGATTTCGCCATTAATCGCATTAATATTCTGATTGATTCTATGTATGATTATTTCTTTATATACATGTTTTTGAATTTGTAGGTCTGACGATTTGGATCGTATTTACGATTCCAATGGAATAAATTATGACCATGGAATATTAGTGTTTAAGCCTTTTTATTATATCCTTACTCTGTCCTAGACATTGAGTTCTACCTGGATTCTTCCTCTTGGAAAATTTTTCTGAAAATATACATGTATGGGTATTTTTTTTTTATATATTTTGCATATGTATGTATATTTTCCACTAATATTATATATATATATATATATATATATATATATATATATATATATATATATATATATATATATATATATAAGCATTACATGCCCTTGGTAAGGCGGGGAAGCCACTAGGATGCAGGGGGTTGCAGAAGATTTGGAGCAAGAGCAGATAGGAGTGATAGAAGAAAGTATGAGGAGAGAGATAGTGGATAGATCAAGGTAACTGGAGATGTCGATTGACATTACACTTGAATAGTTGGAGATTATAGCTCTCTGGGAAACAGCAATTGGGAAGGGTGTTCCACAGGCGAGAGGTGCGAGGTATGAAGCTATTGGAGTAGAAGAGACGGCTACATTTAAAAGTTTCTACAGTGTAAGGGTGGGAGCGGGATGCCAGCCTCGTAGGGCGCTTGAATTTATGGAGTCTGGGAACCAGTGAAAGCAGCTCATCGGAGCAGTTACCATGAAAGTATTTGTAAAAAAAAAACAGACAGAGGCGACGGCGCGTCTGTGTGAGAGCAACTGTAGACGAGACGCCAGATCAGGGCCAATTATATTACATATCCGTCTCTGGATCTTGTCAAGAACTCCGAGGTAAACAGAAGGTGCCCCAGACCATATTTGGCAGCAATACTCCATGCAAGGGCGAATGGTTGATTTGTATATTTGAAGTATCGATTCCGGGGAGAAAAATTTCCTGGCGCGGCACAGAGAGCCAACTTTCCTCGCGGTGGACGAAGCAATTGACTCAATGTATTTGTTCCATCTCAGGTCAGCAGTCAACGTGAGACCGAGCAGACGCAGAGAGTTGCTCTCAAGAAGTTGACTATCAGACATTCTAATGGGGGGCAGGGAAGGATCTCTATGGTGATTAATAGAGAGTAGTAGTTTTTGAGGCGTTAAAGTTGACCAGCCAATTCTTGCCCCAGTTAACAACCGATTGGAGGTCCATTTCAAGACGAGCGGCCAGGTTAGTTTTGTCAGCGACACTAGACATGTTTTTGAGGCTGGAGTAAATTGTAGTGTCGTCCGCGTAGATGCCAACTTGGGAATCTATGGCGTCAGGAAGGTCGTTGATGAAAATAAAAAATATATATATATATATATATATATATATATATATATATATATATATATATAATTATTTATTTAAAAATATGATTCCAAATCGCTACATAAGAGGTCTCATGTTTCAAAACAAGAGCCGAAAACTTCAATATAATACTTTAAATTAAATTGAAATGAAAGTAAAATGGGCTCCGTTCCATCTTCAAGCGAAATTTTTGTTGGAATAACGTATATCTGAAATTTACTTGTTTTAAAATTGAAATCAAAATCCCCATGGTAACAGCTATGGTGAATTGTCTAAATTGGGTAGGCGAGTGTAGGGTGTTTATAATAAGTAGCGGTATAGAGATGCTTTTCAGGGTGTCAAGTCGGGGAAAGTCGGGGGTGTCAAAAATGAAACGGAAGATATATATACAATGCTTCTCTTTTATTGCAATTAATTTTTGTTTTGTCTTTATATTGTTTTTACAAATATAATTTATTTGTATTTGAATTTTGGCACACCCACATACAGCTATATATATATATATATATATATATATATATGTGTGTGTGTGTGTGTGTGTGTGTGTGGGTGTATGTGTGTGTGTGTGTATGTGTGTATGTTTGCGTGTGTGTGCGCCTGCATACATGTGTTATGTTATTGTGCTCCCTGAAACGATTGTAGTTTTTGTGTAGATAAATAGGAAGGATTCATTTTAGCGTCCCAATGCTTTTGCAATCATTTTCAAAGCATTCGATTTTGCATTAACGAATCCGTTAAAATGTTTCTCTATGTATTATAGACACGTCTTCTGGATTGTCATTTACTGATAAATTCCTTATCACGTTTTACAGACTGAAAAGATGTTAATGTATCACAGAGAAAAGAAGGACCTATTTTTATTCACTCGGTAAAAGATAGATTCAGCTGAAGAACCCAACAGTATATTTCTCATTATTTTTCAAAACAATTTCTCTAATTGGACTTCGCGTTGAGTAACAAAAATAAAATTCTATAGATTTTTTAAAACTCTTGGGATAATTTGAATCCATTTTTTTATACAGAATCATTTTCTTTCAGTATCTATCTATAGATGTGGTATATTTCTGAGATGAGGTATTATGTAAACTATTTAAATTATTCGAGCTATTGTCCTCATCTTTGTTGCCATATTTATTACAACGTTTCGGCCTTTCAGTATCTGTCTATATTTCTGAGATGAGGTATTATGTACACTATTTACATTATTTGGACTATTGTCCTCATCTTTGTCGCTATATTTACCACAATGTTTCGGCTGTTATACGCTACGGGTGGTTGGAATGTCAAGCTGAACCCTTTATTTCGCTCACTGGGGTAGACTGTTCTAGTTCCACGTGCCATGTCTAATAGATGTCAGTTATCTCCTGTTAATTCCCCTCTCCATGTCAGTTATCTCCTGTTAATTGCCCTCTCCAAGTTCTCCACCACCTTAACGATCGTCCGACAAAATAAAAAATGTATGCACACACACATATATATATATATATATATATATATATATATATATATATATATATATATATATATATATATATATATATATACAATGTCAGGTATTGAACTCACAATCTTTGGGTCTTGTCACTGGAGCTAACTAAGGATTTTATCCACTGTGCCATTTGTCCTTGATGACATCTGCGTATGAATTTCTGTGTATTATAAACCTAATGTCTTCAGCAAACATATTTTTACCAGTGCTCATATTGCAATTTTTTACTGTTATCAACACATCTTTTTACCAGAGCTCATATTGAAATTTTAGTTGTTATTATGGCTTTTCTCCTTATTACTCGTTCCCATATTGTATTCATTTCTATGCTTGTTTGGCTCAGGAGATTTTTGTCGCTTAGCATTTGAGCTGATTCTTTAAGTTTACGAATTTTCTAATGGTTTTCTTTGTCTTTGATCTCAACCTGATCCCACAGAGTGCGGTGATCTCCCTTCTTTCTCCATATGTGGTCAGCCACGCCTGATTTTTCCACTTCCCCTCGTGTTACAGCTTTCTGGTGTTCTTGAAGCCTTACCTTAAGGAAGCGGTCTGTCTCGACCTTTATATTTCTTTCCGCAGCTGCACGGGGTAGCATACAGACAGTATTTAGGCATGTCCTCGTCTATGGGGGTGGTGGGTCTTACTCGTGAGAGATATCTGCAAAGTATTGGCCAGCTTTTTAAGGTTGTCCTGATGTTATATGGACCGCAGATCCTTGTATTTTCTGATAATCCCTTCACATAAGGCAGGCAGATCGTTTTCTTTATTTTATATTTACTTCTTCCATATTTTTCTTCATTGAGCATCTTTTTATAATGTTCTTCTCTTTTCCACGTTTTCCATTTCTTCTTAAATGTTTGATTTTCATAATAATTTTACACGCTTTTACATTTCTTCTTCTCTGATCGCTTTTTCATAATTACCTTCAATTTCGCCATTTTTTCATTTTTCTTCTGCTACTTCGTTCCCTTATTCTAAAATGAGAGCTTCTTCATAATTCTCTTCACTTTTCTACTATTTTCATTCTTCTAAATTAATTGCTATTTAATTTTTTTTTTTTTGCTTACTTTTCCACTCATTTTATTGTCCTGGGTAAGACGATAAACTACATCCGCGTCATGGGAAAGACAATAAAATATATCCGCGTCCTGGGTAAGACAATAAAATATGTCCGCGTCCCAGAGTAAGACGATAAGCTATATCCGCGTCCTGGGTAAGACGATAAACTATATCCGCGTCCTGGGAAAGACGATAAAACTACAACCGCGTCCTGGGTAAGAAGATAAACCACATGCACGTCCCGGAG
This sequence comes from Acanthosepion pharaonis, assembly GCA_903632075.3. NCBI lineage: Eukaryota > Metazoa > Mollusca > Cephalopoda > Sepiida > Sepiidae > Acanthosepion > Acanthosepion pharaonis. The sequence continues at coordinate 916,007 of CAHIKZ030005573.1, read as the reverse complement.
TAAGACGATAAACTATATCCGCGTCCTGGGTAAGACGATACACAACATCCGCGTCCTGGGTAAGACGATAAACTACACCCGCGTCCTGGGAAAGACGATAAACTACATCCGCGTCCTGGAAAAGACGATAAACTACATCCGCGTCCTGGGAAAGACGATAAACTATATCCCCGTCCTGGGAAAGACGATAAAACTACAACCGCGTTCTGGGAAAGACATTAAAATATACCCGACAGCATGGTCCCAGATCAGGACGTTTTGATAAGAGTGGAACCACCTTTTAATTACTGGTGTCCCCATGTCTATCTTAACCGAGGATGGAAGCACCTGTTATGGGTACCAGCTATAGGGAAATAGTTGATCTCATTCTGGGGTCAAAAAGCAGTGGAGGTGTGAAAATAGGTATTAATATCAGCAATATTTTTTGGAGGAAAAATTATTACCTGAAATACATTTTCGAGGGAATATTATTACCAGTAATACTTTTATGAAGGAAAAGTTCTTAACAGCAATACATTTTGGAAGAAAAAGTTATTACCAGCTATATGGTTTTGAAGGAAAAAGTTACGATCGGAGATACAATTTTGAAGGAAAAATCATTACCAGCAATGCTTTTTTGAAGGGAAAATCATTACCAGCAGTGTTTTTTTTTTAAGGGAAAATTATTACCAGCATATGGGTCTTCGATTGCGGATCATTTTATAAAGAATCCAACTTGTGCGATCGATTTCAGTGTGAACTGGTTTTCCGTCTTGGCCAGTTCGCACTCACTTTTCCCATGACAGACTTTTTTTCCTTTTTCTTTTCCTCATAATTTAAATTCCCCGTTAACAGTTCTGACGAGAGGACGAAACCAGTCGACTGGTGTGTTTTATTTTAAACCTATCATGGCCTACAATACAACATTTCTAGTTTTTAATGCCTTAATATATATATATATATATATATATATATATATATATATATATACGCATATATATATATATATATATGTATATATATATATATATATATATATATATATATATATATATATATATATATATATATATATATATATATATATATATATATATATATATATATATATATATATATATATATATATATATATATATATATATATATATATATATATATATATATATATATATATATACATATATATATATATATATATATATATATATACATATATATATACACATATATAAACATATACATCTATATATATATATATATATATATATATATATATATATATATTACCAGCAATAAAAGTTCATCGGCATTAAATAACCCATTGAGGTTGATATGCCATAAAACAAAGCAAACCAAACAAATTCAATTTAATCTCCTCATATACTTATTCTTCTAAAATGATCGTCTTTTCATAATATTATTCGCTTTTGCGTTCTTCTTCTTCTTCTTTGGCAGTGTCCTCATTTTTCCTTTCCTTCTTAAGCTTCTTACAGCTATGTATGGAACAAGTTCGATAAGGACACGGTGTCGATGGACGGGTGGAGCTTCTTAGTTTGAAGTAAACGGTCAGTGTGGATGGTCCCCATTGACGGAAACACTGGGAGATGGGGTCACCTGTCCAATGCGAGCTTTCAAGTTGGAGGACACCGATTGTAGTTTCACCTAGTCAGGGATGGTCTTCGCCATGAGTATTTTCCCAAAGAGACGCTACACATGAATAAATACCTCTCAGATTTTCGACCCAGACAGATTGAGGGAAAAAACACAGCTGTTCACCTGGGAATCGATGTTACGGCCACACCCGTTCAAGATCAGACCTTCCGAGGAAAGAGAGATTCTAGTTTTCTCCGGAATTGGTATTTCATTTTTCTTTCAATCCTCTCGGCTTCCTATCGGCATTAGATGATCTGCAATTAAAGAACAGAAAAGAAGAAATCAATAAAAAAAACGAAATTAATTTCAAAGGAATAATTAACTGATTATTATATGCCAAGGTTTATGAGCACGTAGCCGAGTGGTTACAACGTTCACATTTTGACATAAGCCCCGGGTTCGAATCTCACCATGGTAGATTTGTCAGGAAATTGGACAGACGGAAACTTTGGTGGCTGTCGATATCTGTGCTAGCACGAAGTCACAAGTCATCGTGGCCGAGGGCTTGCGCGTGCTGGCTTTGTTCAAATTGTTGATCTCGGTAGATAACAAGCTCTTTCCCACAAACACTAATTAAGGTCTGCTCAGCATAGATGCAGTATAAACCACAAGTGGGCTTTGTGGATTTTGATTAGACACAAATGCGCCTGAGCAAGTGTCTGCAATAGGGATTGGATAGCCGACCTAGTAGACGGGTATCCTCGAATACGAGTGACCAGCAATACATATGCCAAGGCTTAAGCAAGTACTAAAACACGAGCTTATATTACCACTAGTAATACCAACATTACATTTAGCATCATTTAATGCCGTATGATTAGATATCCGACAAATCGACCCTGGTGAAATTCGAACCCGGGAACGTTCTAACCACTCGGCTACGTGACCATAAAGCCGAGGCATATAATAATCAGTTAAATTACTTTTTAATCATTTCACCCCATGCAAGGCAGTAAAACCACTAAGATGAAACCATTGATTCTGAAACCACTTAATCCAAACATTAGTACTAGTAAAAGTCTAAAAAATCTAAAATCGGCAGTATAATATTATGTAACAATAATGAAGAGCTATAATTTTCGAACTGAAAAGATTATATATATATATATATATATATATATATATATATATATATATATATATATATGTGTGTGTGTGTGTGTGTGTGTGTGTTTGATGTATGCTTCATTAAATAATATAGACAAGTTTTGTCTATTTTAAGTAAATTCCTTTCATAATGTCTGATAAGCTTAATAACATTATCATTGAAAGACGAAAGGAAATCACCATATTGATACTTTTTTTAAATCCTATCTGAGCTTTCGGCATACACAAGCCATTATCAAAGATGACAATTTCAATAAATCAAACAACAACGGACGAAACAACAATGATAGTCCCACTTTGCGGCATGAAAATTTCCAAGAAACAACTACTTCGTGTATACGAGACGCGGAAGCGAAAATCGCACCTCAGCTCGTGAAGTCACGCATGACCACGCGAGAGTGAAAACGAGAAGTATTAAGTATGGGAAGCCGTTGGTATAAACCAATGGCTTCTGTTATCAATTATAGGCATTTAAGAATATTTGTGTAGATTTCGTAGTTTATTTTGTTCAGGTTAGGTTTCAACTGTTTTATATATATAGCTTCAAGAATTTTTAGTTTTTGTTTAAGTATGATTAAGTATAGTTGTGTTTTCAACAAGGATTTTCCGGAATTGTGTATGCGGAATCCTCCGACATGATTCGAAACTGCATCCCTTATAGGTAACCGCCATTGAATCTGACGTGCCTAACCGCACTGCCACGTGGGACCTGCGATCAAACAAAGACCGAATATTGCCTTTTGAAAACACTGCCGATTCTGGAAACATCTCTATTTGTTGTGTGTCGTATCCTATCGTGAATAAAGGCAATTTATTTTAGTAAATGAATTAAGTCCAGCATATCTTATTTAATTTGTTTAAACTTTATTTTTGTTGGATACACATATTCGAGTAGAAGCTCTGTTTTTAAAACAGTTATATATATATATATATATATATATATATATATATATATAATCTTCTGCGCGGAATAATTTCATTTTATTTTTGTTTACCTCCAATAATGACCTCAAATTAATTGTTTATAGAAGCTACACCCCGCATCCATCAATTCATCCATATCTATCTATCTATCTATCTATATATATATATATATATATATATATATATATATATATATATATATATATATATATATATATATATATATATATATATATATATATATATATATATATATATATATATATATATATATATATATATATATATATATATATATATATATATATATATATATATATATATATATATATATATATATATATATATATATATATATATATATATATATATATATATATATATATATATATATATATATATATATATATATATATATAATTTATATATATATATATAGGTATATGAATATATATATATATATATAGGTATATGAATATATATATATATATATAGGTATATGAATATATATATATATATATAGGTATATGAATATATATATATATATATATATATATATATATATATATATATATATATATATATATATATATATATTCATGAATCATTCATACAAAAAACAAATATAGAGGTTAATTTTAAATGGCGAGAATACATCTTCGCAAACAATATAAATCATTAACCTCTATATTTGTTTTTTGTATGAATGATTCATGAATTTATTATAATTTGTACCTTTAATTGAAATATATATATATATATATATATATATATATATAGATAGATAGATAGATAGATAAATTGGTTCACTCTGTCGTGCCAGGCAATTTTTCCCCGGAATCGATCTTACATATCTGCAGGACTACCATGATTAGAATATTGTTGCCACATATAGGTCACTGCACCTGTTAATTATCTTCAGCTTCTTGATAAAATCTAAAGAAGAATCAATAATATCATTAGGTCCTAATCTGACGTCTCGGCTCCAGTAACTTTCCCACCGTCGTAAATTTGCCTCTCTGTGTCTTTTCTATATGACAAAGTTAACTTGGCCGCTGCTCTTGAAAAAGACCTCCAATCAGTGGTTAACTGGGACAGGAAATGGCTTGTAAGTTTTAAAGCCTCCAACACTAAACTGCTCTCATTTAATCGCCACAGAGAAACTTTCCTCTCCTCCATCAGCATGATTTTTATGGCACTTCCCTACAGTGAAACTCCCTTCCTCTTACTTGCTTCCCTGAAAACTATAATATTCAAAAATTTAAGTGCAACGTCAATCTCTATCTTTTGTTGCCTTGATTCTCTTTCTTCTTTTATTCTTCCCCACAATCGCCCCTATACACAGTCTTTCTCCACATTTCTCCTGCGTGTTGGTGGCTCTCTCGCCTTGCTTGGAGTGAAATGCTTTAAAAAATCTTTTTTAAAAAATATTCTTAAGGGAAAGAATTTAAATTCTCTGGAAGCATGTAAAAACCATTTAAACCAGTTAATCTCCAAGAAAGATGTCAAGATCTAGGAGGATAGAATCATAAAACTACCCCAAACACGACGAAAGCTTTGGAACAAAATGGCACATTTATTGTTGAATAACTATTTACAAATATCTAAATATTGTCTTTAAAATTCACTTTAAAATCATTACGAAGTATTATTCTTAACCAATGAAAAAGGTAATTTTTTATTCGATTAATTATGGATTTTTCAGGAAATTTGTAAATATAGCATATGAATCAGAAAATAGTAAAAGCTCATGATGGAATTTAATCTCCTCCAGGAACCTTCAATCTAAGAAGAGATAATTTTTGGTGAACCTAATATGTACTGGGTTTACACTAAAAGATACTCGAGTATGGTCTTGTACTCAATCTTACTTCCGAGCTCCAAAAGACCGAGGAACCCCCAGAAGACGTTAACCTCAAATCCGCTACGTTCATAATTGGCAACAAAGTATACTTAACATAAACGAAGAAGCTAAGTTCAGGATATACACTCCAGAAAACATTGCAAGTTATATAAACATGTAATCTGTGACAGGAGAAAGACAATAGCGCACATCCACGCAAAATGATCGAACGTTCGAGGAAAGACCCGAAACCACATACCTTCGTCTCGGCCGTAGTTGTTTTGATGGGGACCAGGATTGATTGATTGATTGATTAGTTTTCTACCTCTTATCAACTCTTTTCAGGTTATTTAATAGCCAGATATATTTATGTTATAATTATTTGTTGCGGGAGGAGGTTAATGCTTTATCGATACGGGTTTTACTAATTAACCCATAGCTAGGGGGAAAGCGATGGATTTATTACTTTCCAAGAGGTATTTGCAAGTAAGTGAGTGTAACGAAAGCAACTAGAATTCCGCAGCTCTCCAATTAACATTTCTACGCTATTCTCCATTACACCTCACCCACATCCAAGCTGGTATTCCCAAGCAGTCACCCATCTTGGTACTGACCAGCCCCGACGTTGCTTAACTTCGTATGGGGACCAGTGTTTTGAACGAGATGTGGCTGTAAGTATTTTGATTGATTCTTGCACAGCAGAATGATGGTTAGATAATCAATATTTTATGCCTATTATTATTTTTATATTTTAAAATGGGGGGGGAAGCGACGTATAAACGACACAAGTAGTTAAAAGTGGAATATATATTTTCGTTAGTTGTAAAAGCCCATGTTTAGTCAATGAGAGCGTATGTGTAAAATACTCAGTGGTATACAGTTCCACAAGCGATTGTCCGAAGTCACGATGTAATGTTATAATTGGAATGCTTAGCAACTGCTTTTTTTACTCGGACGACTCAAGAATGTTTTGAGATCAGAGTGAGGAACAGATGCCATCGATGAGGGGCAGCGATGGCATCTTGCCATAGTGTGGGAAATTAACACTGACAAGAAAATAAACATATCCCATATATTCGGGCGGCAGTCCAACCTTGTGAGGGGTGAGGGATTCTCTGCTCTATGGCATAAGCTGTCACAGACAAAGATACCGAGAGATCTACCCGGGAAATGATTGAAAGCATGCAAAAGAAACTAAAGTTATAAATTCCAACAAAACCAACAGAACTCTTTATCTCTCTCTCTCTATAGAGGGATTTTCTAAGGGTAGCTTAGGTGTGGTACAAGGCTGAAAATATGGAGCCCCTAATGAACTTCCTACTCAGTCGTAATTGATCAAGCGAGACAAGCTTGCATCCCGTCGAAGTGTCCAACAGTAATTTACAAAGCGAAGCTTAGTTGTGGCACAAGGCCAACATTAATGAGCACTTACGGAGTATCCAACTAACTACTCAGTCGTAATTGATCTAGCGAGACAAGCTTGCTAACCATTGCACCACGATGAAATGCCCCTTTCTCTCTCTCTCTTTGTACATATATATATATATATATATATATATATATATATATATATATATATATATATATATATATATATATATATATATTAAAAAAAAAAACAGACCACTTTTAAGGTTCCATTATAATAATTTATTTCACCAGAGCCTTTTTAAAGGACGCCGGATCATCAGATAGCAGTTCCAAAAATGAAATGAAAATGTAAAAAAAAAAAAAAATTATTAAAATGAAAATGAAAAATAATGAAAAATATATACTTATTAAGAATATATATATATATATATATATATATATATATATATATATATATATATATATATATATATATATATATATATATATATATATATATATATATATATAAGAATATATATATATATATATATATATATATATATATAATATATATATATATAGAATATATATATATTTATATATATATATATATATATATAAAATATATATATTTATATATATATATATATATATATATATATATATATTCTTATTAAGTATACATTTTTCGTTATTTTTTTCATTTTAATTTTATTTTATGTTTTTAGGTAAAAGTGTCATAGCAGAAGTATCTATTCTATGACCAAGCAAAAAGGAATTGTAGCAAATTCCTTAGCAAACTAAAAACAATTTATTATCCAAATCTACAACCTCGTGTACACCATAGGAAATATTCTTTGTAAAGATGACAATTTGCTCTATGCAATTTGTAAACTAATATAATCAAGATATTTAAAGTCTGATTAATCGAAAAGGGCTTCTGGATAAACTACATTGCGTGTCTGATTATTTAGAGGAAGTATGTTTAATCTTTTTGCACTTCCTGTCCGTGATACTCAAACATACAAATGCCCTTGTGAAAAGCATGGGACGGACAGGTCAATTCCAATTTCCTTGAAGGTTTGTACTTGTGCTTAGGGACAGTCATATCAAAACAGGACTTGCATGAAAACTGGAGGCTTTGATATTTGAAGGGGATCTCTGTGTCTGATGGAATCAATGGAATTCTTGGAAGTAAAACCATATCACCTTTATCGTTTCTCAGAAATATGTATTTTTTAAGTTTTTGAGTTACACTGATTAAAAAAATAATTCATTTTATCCTTTTTAAACATAAGAATGTAATAATAAAAAGCAAAGAATTAGAAATACTAAGAAAGAATAAGAATTAAGAAATGCCGACATTCTTTTTTTTTCTTTTTTTACATATAAGGAACATTTAAATTCAGTTCATAATTGCCTGTCGACTTACAGCGATAATGTATTCTTTGAATTTATTTTCTCCTTTACCCTCTAAAATTGTAATAAAAAGTTAATTTAAAATGTCTCGTTATTTATAAATAGAACATTCCAGTATTCGTTCTATCTATAAATTGTATGTGTTTGAGTTTACACTAATTTAGAATTAATTTTAACGATAAAATAAGCTAAGAATTCGCGTATTAAAATATTCTTTAATTTTAGGAATATTTGCGTTGAATTACAGTGATAAAAATGTATTCTTTTCTTTCTTACCTCTAAAGATTTAACAATACATTTTTAATGAATAATTTGCCATTTGTAGGTGGAAAATTTAGCGTATTGATTCAACTGAAAATTATTCGTTTATCCTAGAAAACGTCTTTCTTGAAACAAAATATTTTTGAGTTACACCAATTAAAAATTTGTTTATTTTGTTTTTTTTTAACCTCTAAAAATGTAACAAGAAAAAGAAGCAAAGAGTCCTTATTTGTAATCAAATGAAAAGTATTCTTTTAAAAGATCAGTTTTTGAGCTAGTGATAAACAATGTATTCGTTTAATTTGCTATTTTCTTTTTTACCCTCTAAGATATAATAATGGAGGTAAAATAAAAAGAAGCTAAGAATTAAAAATGTAAAATTTCGCGTAATTCTTTTTTTTTCATTTACATTTAAAATAGTATTTAAAAACAGGTACCTCTTGGTTTGAAAGATTTAATGATTTGTTTTAGGTCACCAGTATAATAAGAATTTTTTTTACAATTAGTAACTAAATGACAAACAATAATTTACGAAGACCGCGTGCTTTTTGTGCTTACTTAAGAAGAACTAAAGTTAACTCTGAATTACAATGGACAGAATTATAATTTAATGACAGAATTATAATATAAAGAACAATAGGAAACGTTTATCTAATATGTTTCACTTTTATTAAAGCCTCTTAGATTAAAATTTTACTAGAAGCTTTAATAAAAGTGAAACATTTTAGATTGTTAAACGTTTCCTAATTGTTCTGTATCTTATCATATAAATGTTGAATTTAATAGTTTAAAAGTCATGAAAATTGTTGGTGATTCCAAAACCGGGATATATGTATGGTAATGTAAAACCCATAACCCAGGTTTCCTCTCCGACCTACCATATCACAAATACCTAAACCTGTATACTAACTCTCAAAAAAAAAACACCAATCACATAATTTCTTCATACACACCCAACAATTACAGCATTGCATCAATAAATAAATTTCTCCATATGTTAAAAACAACAAATCCTATCGGTAATACTCCAGCTTCACTTGGTGTTGAAAACCTTTCTACCAACGTCCCAGGTGAAGAAACAATTTAATTAGTGACTTTGTCTACAAACACTCTTCAATTTCTCCTCCTAAGATCCGAGCAGTAACTCTTCGGAAAATAACCCTCGCCTGTATCACGAAAGCTGCATTTTATGGTCATAATGGCAACACCTACATCCAAACTAATGGTGTCACCATGGGAAAGCCATTAGGTCCTGTTTTCTCTAATTTTTATATGGAAAGGCTTAAAACAAGTGATCAATCAGAAATTTACAGATGGTACGTTGATGACATTTTTGTTTTGATAAAATTTAATGACAAGATTATAAATCTAAAATCAACATTTGAAAAAAAAACTTAACGCTAAAATTTACATATGAACTCATGCTTAATAGCAAAATCCCATTCTTTGATGTTGATATAGAACTAAAATCCAAAGATTTTACCACTTACTCGTATAAAAAAATACGAGTACGAACTCTTGTCTTCTAAACTATGATAGCCAATTCGTGGAAAGATATAAAATAGCAGTGATAATAAACTTCTTAAATAGATCACACCAGAATTCTCTTCTCAAAGAATATTTCTGAGCGAACAAAAACTCATAAAACAAACATTAGGCAACAATAATTTTCCTAACTACATCATTGATAAAGAAATAAAATTATTCTTCCAAAAAATACACGACACCTGTAATAAAAATACGACACAAAAACATCAACATATTTTACTGTAACCAAATGCACAATAATTATAAGCAGGACGAATTCGCGATACAAAGAATTATTAAACACCATATTTCTTCCATAATTCCCGAAAGTCAAGTAAAATCTATAATTTATTACAGGAAATGGAAGACTGCAAACCTTGTGGTCACTAATCAAAATAGCACCATTTCATCTAAACTAGCAATGGCTAATATACTGTATCAATTTTAATACCCAGTGCAAGACTGTGTTACTTGTCACAAATCAAATACCTATATCAGGCACACTACTGCCTCCTTGAATAAACGCCTTACGTGTCGCTTATCTGACCATAGTGTCATTAAAAAACATTTATTAATCTATAATCTACAAGAACCCTTAAGGAAAATTCTGGTTGAAACAAATACAAACATTAGACAATAATAATTTTTCTAACTATATCATTGATAAAGAAATAAAATTATTCTTTCAAAAAATACACACCTGTAATAAAAATACGACACAAAAACATCAACATATTTTACTGTAGCTAGATGCTCAATAATTCTAAACTAGCGATCACCAATATAGTATATTAAATTCAATACTCACAATTTCTTGTCACAAATCAAATATCTATATAGGACATACTACTACCTCCTTGAGTAGACGCCTCATGTCTCACTTATCTGACCACAGTGCATTAAAAAAATGTATTAATCCATAATCTACAAAACCCATT